>OVBI01001235.1:779-39066 GCA_900406495.1 Sisymbrium altissimum | reverse complement strand
GACACAGGTTACTGCCTCCTGTTTGTTGAGAACCTCAAAGACGATGCTCTCTGGTGGTTCTCAAAGCTCGAAAGGAACTCCATCGACAACTTCTTACAATTTTCTAAGGCGTTCCTTAAGCAGTACTCTATGTACATGAACCAAGCAACCTCCGACGCTGATCTCTGGGCGATATCCCAAGGCCAGAACGAAACCTTGAAAAATTTCATGGATCGATTCAAAGCTGTAGTCTCAAAGATCGACGGACTAAGTGACAGAGCTCCACTCGAGGCACTCAAAAGGTCGCTGTCGTACGAGTCTCGTTTCCGAGAGGGGATGACACTCAATCCCCCACCGACAATACAGGATTCTCTTCATCGAGCTTCAGGATTCATCAAGCTCAAAGAAGACATTCGAGCAAACGAACGAAAACATCGAGCAAAACCGTCCGGCAAGAACGCGCCACCAGCTCCCAGCACCTCAACAGGAAAAAAGGGAGCTCATATGTAAATTTGAATCGAAAGGCGGAGCTCACAACTATCAAGTGGCACCAGGATCGTCTCAGGATGGACCATCCAAACCACAATGGGGAGCTGGAAGAGGAAAGAATCCAAATGCCAGAACTCGCAACATCTCCACTTATGACAAAAAAGCCTACTGTGATCATCACAAGGCATATGGCCATTCAACTTTGAATTGCCGAAACTTGGGATCCAACCTAACTGAAAAACTCCTAAATGGGGAGCTCGGGGATATAGCAAAACTTCTTGTGATGAAAACACACGAGGAATCCGACCAGCAAGAGGAAACCGTAGACGAGCAACCCGATCAGGCTCCAGAAGGACCTCCTCCGGAAACTCCAAAGCGTGGAAGGAAAAACGAGGAACCTGCTGGGGCAAATAACCGCAGGAAGGTTTACATGATCATGGGTGGATCTCAATACTGTCCAGACACCGTTTCTGCCCTCAAGGACTATAAAAGACAAGCAGAAACTGCCAAAAACTGGCCACAACCTGCTCCCCGCAATGACTTCCAAATCACATTCGAAGAGAAATACACAACTGAAATCCAGCATCCTCAGAAAAATCCACACGTGGTTCAGCTGGCAATAAGCGACATCAACGTCGCTAGAATCCTAATCGACACTGGGAGCTCAGTCGATGTCATCTTCCGAGACACTCTCAGAAGAATGGATGTCGATTTCTCCGAAATCGAGCCTACACCAAAACTTTTGACAGGTTTCACAGGCGAAACTACCATGACCTTAGGCAACATCCGACACCCTGTCCAAGTAGGAGGAGTAACTAAGGTCGTAAACTTTGTGGTAGCTGACCATCCAGCTATCTACTATGTAATCATGGGGATACCTTGGATAAACTCCATGCGAGCCATCCCCTCAACATACCACATATGCCTCAAATTGCCCACGCAATCAGGCATAAAAACCGTTTGGGGAAGCCAAAAGGAATCCCGAGTTTGTTTCTTAGCTGAACACAAATTTCGGAAACTCCAAATCTCCGATGAAGCCCCCACCAAACGGAAGAAAATGAAGCTGACCAAACAGGCTTCTGTCCAAGAAACTCCCACGGAAGTTTCCGAAAAAAGGACTCGACAACAAGCTCTCGCAACTGAACAACAAATTCAGGAAGCCAGAACTTCCGAGGCATCAAAGGATGCACCTGAGCAATCCCAAGCTCAGGATATGGAGACTTAGTCTTCATCCCATCACCAAAAACCAGCGCCACTATTCGAGTTTAAAACTTAGAACAACTCGAAAGTCTTGCCGCTAAAAAAAAAAATGAATCTAAAACAAACTGAACTACGAGACGGCTTGATCCTCCAAAAGAGGTACGTAGGCAACCGACCTTCGGTGCAGCTGTCCCCCCAAAACAAAAAAGGGGGGAGTGGGACTGTATACACACTCATCGCCCATCCATGCTACCACTTATAATTTCGAGAATCCAAAAAATTAAAAACTTTGGCATCTAAAGGAGTCAACAAATTCTGAATTCTGAATGCAACGAGTTCCAAACTCTAAAAAATTCAAAGAGTCTAAAGAAGTTCTGGGTTTTTGGAAAAACTCTAAGCTTCAAGTTAAAGTTCCAAACTCCAAGCAATAAAGGATTTCCAATTTCTTGTTCTCCAGAACGATCACCTATGACAAAACTCTCGGATCAATTCTCGAGAACTAAAATTTTTAGACTTGACGTTTTTCCAAACACGTCTGCAAGGTCTCCAACATCCATGAACTTAGCATACCTATCAAACACAATAAGAAACCGGTTTCCCTTAAGAAAACTTGCAACCATTGCAGGCCCCAATGGACAGAAATCATATCCAACCAACCTTCTATATGGAGGTAAGGTTCAGTAACGTCCGTGCACGGACATATAACAGCGCGCTATATAAATTAGGTTAGGTATATCCTAGCCTAACATCTGAGAGGTGTATCCTAGACGATGTTCTCAGGTTTGACTTTGAGAGAGGTATGCTAGCAATTAAAGACTCGGACTGCCTTAATCCTCATAGCAAACTCGCTAACCCAGTAAGCGCCCAACCTGGCACACTGGTCTTCAACATCTCAGAAACAAAATCTAGCATACCACTAGACGAGATTATAAAGTGTTTCAAATAGTCTAAAAACGGGGAGATAAGTCGAAATAGCGCGTTTTGCTAAGGAAGATCCTAAAAAGGCCTCACACGCTCTTGCATAAACAGTTAAGGTTAGAAGACAAATGGTTTAGCTAGGGATTGGCAAAACTTCTTGGATCAAAGAGATTGGTGAAAATAAAGGTTGCGATCCAAGTGCAAGATATCCATGAAGTCTGGTGTCAAACGAGTGAAGTGATAATTCCAAATGCAATGTTAAGAGTTCAAGTTAAGTGAGGGAAAAGTTCAGTTTAATTCATTTAAACAAGGCCTAGATTTCAAGGGGTGATTTCAAAAGAGTGGCGCGGCCCTTGTTTGACTTAAACTCAGCATGCACTTAAAGAATAAAGAGTAATGGCATCGGTTTAAAATCTTAAAGGCTGTTATCTACAAGAATTCCAATGTACAAATATATGCAATGATCCTAAACTAATGAAAAAATTGCCCTATCTTTTTTTTTTCTTTTTTTTTTTAACATGCAAACTGATGCAGCTATCTAATGTAATGTTTAACTCCCCCAAACTTAAGTTGCACCATCTCTGATGTAACTTAACTAAAAAGGGACTACCATGCAAATGCTTCCTAAAATGCGGACTACCTAATAATACATATTTACAACAATGAGTGGGTATTGTTCAGGATGTACCTGAGTTGGAGGAACTGGGTTCCTTACTGGACACTGGGGACGGTGGCTTCCTCATTCTGCTTTTCCCTGCCACATGAAAGGAGGCTCTTGCTGGTGTGACAGCGGGCTCAGACCAATGTGGTCACGGAGCCGAGCTTGTGGATTTTCTCCTCCTTGTGTTCCCTGAGTCAGTCTCTTCCTGGTCCTCCTCTCTCTCTTTCCTCCGGGATGACGATCCCTTGAAGGCGTTCTTGAACTGCCTCTTGAACCCCTTGAGGCTGGGAAAATTCTGAAAGTGTTTCAGTCCTGCCACTTGTTCCATCTTTGGAGAGAGTCGATGTTCTTGTTTGCCATTTTTAACGAGTGCTTGCTTCCTTCAGGGCTTGATGGAAAGTAGTATCTCTCAGCCTCATCAAGAGAGAATTCTTCTCCATCATTCCTTAGTTGTTCTTCTTCCTCCACATCAGGTACCAGATTTTCTTCTTGAACCTCATCAGCCTGTGGTGGTTCTCCTCGGAACAGCTGGAAGTCTCTTGGCTCAAAATCCAAGGTGGCTGGTGTATGGAGAGATGTAAGCTACGGGTTGGGAAGATAGAACACAACTGGCCTGTCCCTCTTTGTTGTAAGCCGGTACTCGAACCCTTCTCCAACGGATCTCCCAAGGTATTGTATTCTCTTAAGATGTTGGACATTGATCCAGTCAATCCCATGAGTTGCATCCTCTATCATCACCTCCTTGCCTCGGAGTAAGGCTGTTATGCTTCCTCCACAATAAATTTGAACTTTGCTTGATGATGAAAGCAGAGCCTCCTTGGTTTCCAAAAGTCTTGCCAAGAGTATGGTGATTAAACCCACTTTCTATTGCCCTCCTCTGAGCTTGAAGCGGTTTGTTGTTGTCCTTAAGAACCTCGACATGCCTGCATTGATCATTTCCATCTCCCTTGAGATGATTGTGCTTGTGTCCTTGTATCCGAAGAATGTGTGGGCTAAAGCTTTATGCACATATCTCAGAGCTGGATGTCGGATTTTAGAACACTTGGTCACTCCTGGCCTGAATTTCCCTACACCAATGGTGTCCCAAAGAGCATCAATTTCCTCCTCTTCAATGTCGAACTCTGTTTCTCTTTCAACTGCTAGCTTGCAACCAAAGATAGCCTCGAGTTTAGTGAATGATACTCTGAATGAATGAGACCCGTACTTGTAGCGTATGTATCCATTCCCATCTCCTTCATATCTCTCTTCTTCTCCGGGTTTGTAGAATCGGACCTCCAAAGTGGTTAGGATCTGAAATGTGGCTCCTTCGTGCGATGGAAAGGGTAGCTCCATGAGCTTCTTCACACCAATAGCTTCGAACAATCTTTGACAGTCCTCATAGATCCCAAGGCTCGTCATCATAGGGACATGCGGATATCTTATTGGTTTGAAGTCCATTCGATCGAATGCAGCGCTTATCTCTTTGTCTGAGTATTGTGGCTCTTCGGCTTGGATGGTCCTTCAGCCACTCTCTTTCCCTCTCTCTTCTCAGCACCGCTTCTTGTCGTTTTTGACCTCCTTCTTTTCTCGGTTGATTGGCGAAGTTTAAGGTTTTAGATTTTCGAAGTGGTAGAACTTATGGTAAGCGGGTAGAGAGACTTAAATAAGGGAAGAGGGCTTTTCTATGTGTGAGAGAGTGAGATTTTAGTGGGGTTTAGTGATTCAGAGGGAGCGTGGAAGGTGAGGAACATGCATTGGCTGTTTGTGGAGGAGGTGGGGATGAAGAAAGGTGATTTATCTGGGGTAAAACACCCTGAAACTCCCTAGCCACCCATCTCTTATCTCTTCGCTAGCACGTGGGCCAGGGAAGCTGGCTCTTTTGTCGCCCAAAAAGAAATGAATATAGTATTTATTCTTCAGGGCACATCAAGTAGTCCTCGATGTTAGCTGCCCGCTGTGCTTCCCATTCCCTTTTCTCCATGTTCCTTTGTCTTGGTGATTTGGGCTCTCATTATCCGGTCCTTGTGGTACTTCCGACATCGGGGTTGTCATACTTCCTACTCCATGATTCCTAAAATAAACTTCAAAACAAACTTAAGTGCATTATATACAAGGATAAGCTTGGGGTGCCTCCCAATAGCGCTTTGTTTTAAGTCTCTTAGCTTGACTTTCTCTCATTTTTGGGTCAACCAGAAGGGGTATTAGTATCCCCTGATCTTGTTGGAGGATCTTTCTCATTACCAACACATTTTCAGAAAATTGGTGATAGATTTTCTAAGGGCTTCCTCATTGCTCATCTCATTTCCCTTGTTTTCGGTCGATAAGGTCCTTAAATTAACCTTGAAATGAGCAAATGGGAGTGCTCCTTGCCTATTCTTGAAAGCAAAAATAGGTTCACCATTGTTATCAGAGAGTTGCTCAAGTCCTATACCTTTCAAGAACTCGTTGAGCGAGAGTTCTTGTTTACCCGATGTGTCCACGGACTTATCCTTCTCTTCCATTTTCATGTTCTCCTGGATTTCATCCTTGAACAGATTCACAATGTTGCTCAGCTCTGAGTGACCCTTTTCTTGACTTGCTTTCCTAGGGGATTTCTTCATGGCTTTCTTCTTCTTGGCCCTCTTGAGGGTGTAAACCATATCTCCGCTGTCCATGGTTTGCACCGGTCTGAACCTCATGATTCAGGTTTCTTCCACATGCTGCTCGATCATACCAGATTTGCAGTTAATGACACATCCTGCTGAGGCCAAGAAAGGTCTTCCAAGCAGTAAGGTTTCTCGTTTTTCATACTCCATCATGATCACTAAGAAGTCAGTAGGGAATGTTGCATTTCCTATCATCACTAGGACGTCCTCCGCTATCCCTAAGGCAGTGGTAGTGCTACCATTTGCCAGGGCTAGAGGTCTGTAGTAATCTTTAATGTTGGTGCATTCGAGAGTGATGGCAGGTGACAGAGATATGACATTAATGCTTGCCCCAAGATCGCATAAATACTCTTCAAAGATGATTCTATTTGTGGGAACCGGAATTCACCTTAATGTATTTTCGGAAAGTTGATGTGAGGATCCGAAAATCTTGCGAGAGAAAACGAAAAGCAAAGAGAAAGATCGAAAAAGGAAATTAGGTCAAATAGAACGAACTTTTATTGCTAAATTGCATACTGCGAATGTATTGAATGTGTTACAAGATGTAGAGATCGATCCTTATTTATACTAAGACAACATAAGTCCTAAACAGCTTAAGTTTCGATGCGGGACAAAGATCTTTTCCTTTTTCCGACGACTTTTCCATAAATCTTCGAGGAAACTTCTAGAACCTTCCATAATTCGGTTTCAACCCTTGTCGGTCCATCCTTCCAGCTCGTCCTAATTCTATCCCTTGTCTTTTAGTTCAGTGGTTTTCTCCGATTTGTTTTAAGTTAACATTTCTATTGTCTTTGGTAGACGAAACATCGCGATGTTTCGAGAGACTTACAAAAAAATCAGTGTGTTTACGAAAAGACCATGAAGACGAAGAACGAAGCGAAATGAGACGGAACGGAAGCTGTCAGCCAGCTCAGTTTCCTTTGGTGACGGAAAGAACCGAGCTGGCTGCCTCCAAACCCATCATGCTGACCAGCTCGGTATCCAGGATGGGAAGAGACCTTCCGATAACTCGTGGGATGCATCCAGCTCGGTATACTAAAGGGTGTCGGCCAGCTCGGAATCCAGGAGGGACGATTTGACCGAGCTGCTGTAATATGTTGACCAGGTCGTTATCCTGAGTGAGGGAAACACCGAGCTGATTGCTCCATGTAGTCCGTTACCGAGCTGGCTGCAACGCCCAACTTGTGGATGGCTTAACTTCCTCGTATGAACTCTGTTTGATCTGATTCTTCTACCAGGAGCTTCATAATTGAGTTGAGAACATTTTACAAGTGGTTTCATGTGCATAAGACTTGTTGTTTGGAAGATACACCTCGATCATTAAATGTATGTCCTTTTCAGCTTGGAACTCTCGGAAAGTGTCAGCCAGCTCGGTTTTCAGGAAGGGGAGGATAAAACCGAGCTGACTGCATTATGATGACCAGCTTGGTATCAGATAGGGAGGATGGTACCGAGCTGAATGGTATATGCTTAGCAAGACATGCAACCAGCTTGGTATGTCAGTCAGCTTGGTATCATTGGCTGCCCAAAATACCGAGCTGGCTGTCCTCCATGCTTGGTTGATTGCCTTTTATTCAAAAAATCATAACTTTCGTCAGTTTATCGGAGGAATCGTTCATAGGATGAAAGGATCGGCCAAACATGCAGATGAGATGCAGCCAGCTGGGTATCACTGGCAGGTGTTGATACCGAGCTGGGTTTCCTTGTTTCGTCCAGCCGATTGTCCTTTGTTCGATGCATCCCGATTTATCGGTTTATCGGAAAAACTCTCGAAAGACAGTATTTCATACTTTTCGTAAAATTATCGACGAAATAGTTCAAAATGAACTCTCTCCGAACTAATATCTGAATATGGAAACTCTTTTTCGATATTCAAATATTTTAGTCGTTAATTCCGAAGATGTGGGTTTTGACACCAACATTTAGCCCCCTAGCACCTCAATATCAAGTATGATCTTGACGCAGCGATTAAGAAGTATAATACGGGATTAAGGAGTTAAAATGTTCTGATCCTCATATTTCGGGAACTTTGATTCCACGACTTGAAAGTTAATACGGTCTTTCTAGATGATAGAGAGAATTTTTCTTCCGAGCTGATCGAGATTGGATTGAAGCATCTCTTGGGCTGTTTGCAAGATGGAAGAGAAGACCAAGCTGTTTGCTGAAGGAAAACTAGATGTTGTTTGTGCGTTTAAGGACTGTTGGAGCTTAAGTGTCTTGCGTACGAAGTGAGGATCGGTTTGAGGATACGCTTGGGATGTTGCATCATTAAAAACCTTTTACTAAGAAAAACTCTTTGGGAAAAAAACATAGTAAAGGAAAAGAGTGCAACGCATATAAGGATTTGGAATTGTCTTTTCGAAAAACTGTTTAAGTTAAGTTTTTCCATAGAGATTCTTCCGAAAAACTGTTTAAGTTAAGTTTTTCATAGAAGTTTTTCCGAAAAACTGTTCGGTTAAGTTTTTCCATAGAGATTCTTTCGAAAAATTGTTTAAGATAAGTTTTTCATAGAAGTTTTTCCGAAAAACTATTTAAGTTAAGTTTTTCCATAGAGATTCTTCTGAAAAACTGTTTAAGTTAAGTTTTTCACGGAATATTTTTCAGAACACTGTTCATTTCCGAACTTTTTGTAATTTTTTTCCGAAAAAATGTTTATGCTAAGTTTTTAAAAAGTTTTCGTAAAAGGTTTTCCGAAGAATTGTTAAGGATAAGTTTTTCGGAAGTTTTTTGGTGTGAGACCAACTTGGCTACCATGAGTACCGAGCTGGCTGAAAGGGATGGGCGTTAACGTGCTGAATGCTGACTTTGGACAGTATTTTGTAACGAGATGGATGGTAGGTAGCATGCTGACCGTCCAGCTCGGCCAGTTTTGGCTTGCATGCTCTCCTTTTTCAATTCCTTACGCTTTCAGGAAAAACTTAAGTGTTTCCGGAACTCTTTTCGGAATAAAATTTTTTTTTTTTTATTATTATATACTTATATATATATTTTTTTAAAAAATTCTTTCTGAAAAACTGTTCACGCTAAATATTTCGGAAGTTTTTTATACGAAACCAACTCGGTCAGCATGTGTACCGAGCTGGCTGTAAGAGTGGGATGCTCATGTGCTGAATGCTGATCCTAGGGAGCAAATATGTACCGAGCTTGACGGTAGACAGTATGCTGCCTGTCCAGCTTGGTCAATTTTGGCATGTAGGCTTTCTCCTTTGAAAAATGTGAGTGTTTCCGGAGATTTGTCGTGAAAGTTTCTCCGAAAAACTGTTCGAGATAAGTTTTTCAGGATTTTAATAAAGTTTTTCTGGAAAACTATTTAAGATAAGTTTTTTCCGAAGTTTTTAATAAATTTTTTCCGGAAAACTGTTCACGATATGTTTTTCCGAAATTTTTCGTATGAAACAAACTTGCCCACCAAGTCTAATTAGCAGACTGTAAGGAAGGGGCATTCATGTGCTGAATGCTGACCTTGGTAAGCTGATTTGTACCGAGCTGGACAGTAGACAGACAGCATTCTGCCAGTCCAACTCGGTCACTATTGGCTTGTAAGCTCTCTCCTTTGAAAACTGTAAGTGTTTCCGGAGATTTTTCGTAAAAGTTTCTCCGAAAAACTGTCCAAGATAAGTTTTTCGGGATTTTAATAAAGTTTTTTCGGAAAACTGTTGAAGATAAGTTTTTCCAGAATTTTTAATAAAGTTTTTCCCGAAAACTGTTCAAGATAAGTTTTTCTGAAATTTTTCGTACGAAAACAACTTGTCCACTATATCTACCGAGCTGGCTATAAGGAAGGAGAATTCATGTGCTGAATGCTGATTTTGAGCAACATTTTGTACCGAGCTGGACGGTAGGGAGCATGCTGACCGTCCAGTTCGGCCAGTTTTGGTCTGTAAGCCCTCTCCTTTGAAAACTGTAAGTGTTTCCGGAGATTTTCGTAAAAGTTTCTCCGAGAAACTATTCACGATAAGTTTTTCCAAAATTTTTAATAAAATTTTTCCGGAAAATTATTCAAGATAAGTTTTTCCGAAATTTTTCGTACGAAACCAACTTGCCCACCAAGTCTACCGAGCTGGCTGTAAGGAAGGAGCATTCATGTGCTGAATGCTGATTTTGGCAAGCAGTTGGTACTGAGCTGGACGGTAGGCAGCATGTTGTCCATCCAGCTCGGCCAACTTTTGGCTTGTGTGCCCTCCCCTTCGATTCCTTGTGTTTTCGGGAAAAACTTAAGTGTTTCCGGAAAATTTTTGTTAATGTTTTCTTTGAAAGATTGTTCAAGATAAATTATTCCATAAATTTTTCGTAAAGTTTTTCCAAAAAACAATTCATGCTAAGTTTTTCGAAAGATTTTGTAAGAGGTTTTCCGAGAAGCTGTTAAGGATGAGTTTTTCGGAAGTTTTTCGTGGGAAACCATCTTGATCACCATGACTACCGAGCTGGCTGTAAGACAGGGACATTCATGTGCTGAATGCTGATCTTGGGAGGGAAATGGTACCGAGCTGGACGGTGGGCAGCACGTTGTTCATCCACCTCGGCCAACTTTTGGCCTGTATGCCCTCTTCCTCGATTCCTTATGTTTTCGGGAAAAACTTAGTTTTACTGGAAAGCTTTCATTAAAGGTTTTCCGAATAACTGTTAAAGATAAGTTTTTCAGAAGTTTTCGTACGCAACCAACTCGAGCATCATGGAGGCCGAGCTGGCTGTCATGGTAAGGCCTTTGTGTGCTGGTTGCTGAGTTTTGGCAGGGGGAAGGGAAGATGGTCGATACCGAGCTGGATGGTACCTATTCCAAGCTGGGCTTCTGTGTTCTACGGTGGAACGAGTCAAAGAGGAGTGAGGAATGTCGAGCTGGACGTCGATTGGCATGGCAATGCCGAGCTGGTTGAAGAGACAAGGCAGTGTCGAGCTAGCCAACATTCATGAGTTTTCCCGAAAAAATGTTAAGCTTTTGGAGAAATTTCGTAGAAGTTTTTTTTTTTGTTTGGAAAATTGAGCTGCGTCCAGCCTGAGGCCGAAACGACCATGTGATCTAGCAAACCTTTGAGGCCGAGCTGGACGTGAATGATTGTGCTCTGATTGCTGAGTTGATTCCTTACAGATCATGTCTTGGTGCCGAGCTGATCGATCGATCGGTAAGAGGGATTGATCAATCTTCTAGAGATTGGGCCGAGCTGGCCGTGTATCTTGTCTTCGGTCGGCAGTTTTTCAGCCTAACATATACCGACCTGGATGCTAGCGCTCATCTTGGGCATGCCAAGCTGATCGCAGTACTTATAAATATATGTGTGAGGATTTTGTCAAGTGTTTAGAGAGGACTGTTCTTTGTTTCGTCTTGGTGAGAACTTATTCTTTTCGAAAGAAAGTTAAGCTTTGGGCGAGCTGTCTTCCTCGGAAGAGAGTCAAGCTCATAGTTGTGAGAAAGTTTCTGAGCTGGTTAAGGCTGTCGGAAAGTTTTCTGAACCGATGAAGGTTTGTAAGGAGCTTATGAAAGCTGAAGAAGAAGTAGGAATGGCCAGCCCCCCCTTTGTGGGGAGGAGGCCATGTCATGAGAAGTCGTTCTTATATCAAGTTCTGAAGCTTTATGAAAGGATGTATCCTTTCATTTCGGAGAGATTTCTTTTTAGAAGAGGGGTTTCGAAAGCTTTCTTCTTGAAAGAGGATTTATCGAAACCAGTTTTTAGAGAAGATCCCAGCGAGCCGTTTTTCCTTGGAAAGGAGTTTAGGCAAGAATGAGCTTGTATCGTTTTGTTGATAGGATGTGTTTTGCTTGCCTGATACAAGTTAGTAGGCTGAACGCTTATGTTTCCAGAATTGTATAGACTAGTGTGCTAAGGGGCGTTTTACTGGGTTTTATTCGATTCTAAGATTTCAAATCTATTGCTGTAGGAGAGTAGAGTAGTTCACAGTTTTTAATCACTCATGTTTCCTTAGCGTTTTGAGATACTTAGAAGTGTTGTAGAAGTATTGATGCATTTAGCGTTGATACTTTGTCAGCAGAGACTTGTCATGCCTTTATTAGACGAGAGTATGTTTGCGTTTAGCATAAGATGTTGATGATGTTGTGCCAGCGCTGCTTAGAACCGTTTTGGCTGGGCTTACAATAGGTTAGTGTTTCGGAAACTAAGGTATACGTTCGTCTGGTTTTAGGGGTTGCATTATTTCGACCTGTCTCCCCGCTTTTCAACTTTCTGAAATACTTTATAATCTCGTTCAGTGGTATGCTAGATTGTGTTTCTGAGATGTTGAAGACCAGTGTACCAAGTTGGGTGCTTACTGGGTTAGCGAGTTTGCAATGAGGATTAAGGCAGTGCGAGTCTTTACTCGTTGGCACGCCCCTCTCAAAGTCAAACCTGAGAACATCGTCCAGGATATACCTCTCGGATGTTAGGTTATGATATACACCTAACCCAATTTATATAACGCGTTGTTATATGTCCGTACACGGACGTTACTGAACCTCACCTCCGTATAGAAGGTTGGTTGGATATGATTTTCGTCCATTAGGACCAGCAATGGTCGCAAGTTTGTTTAGTGAAACCGGTTTCTTATTGGGTTGGATAGGTATGTTAAGTTTATAGTTGTTGGAGACCTTGTAGACGTGTTCGGAGAAACGTCAAGTCTGACAAGTTTAGTTATCGAGAACTAATCCGAGAGTTTGTCATAAGTGATCGTTTTGGAGAACAAGAGATCGGAAGTCCTTTATTACTTGGAGTTCCGAACTTTAACTTGAAGCTTAGAATTTTTCCGAAAATCGAGAACTTCTTCAGACTCTTTGAATCCTTTAGAGTTCAGAGCTATCGTAAAACTCAAAACTTCTTCTAAATTCGGAACTCATTGCATTCAGAATTCAGAACTTGTTGACTCCTTTAGATGCCAAAGTTTTCGATTTTTCGGATTCTCGAAACTATAAGTGGTAGCATGGATGAGCGATGAGTGTGTATACACTCCCACTCCCCCCCTTTATTTGTTTTGGGGGGAAAGCTGCACCGAAGTTCGGTTGCCTACGTACCTCTTTTGGAGTATCAAACCGTCTCGTAGTTCAGTTTGTTTTGGATTCGTTATTTTTTTTTTTTGGTGCCAAGACTTTCGAGTTGTTCGAAGTTTTAAACTCGAAGTAGTGGCGCTGGTATTTGTTTTTTGGATATGGAATGAAGACTAAGTCTCCATATCCTGAGCTTGGGATTGCTCGGATGCATCGTTTGATGCCTTAAGGTCGGTTTTGGAAGTTCTGTCTTCCTGAATTTGTGGTTCAGTTGCGAGAGCTTGTTGTTGAATCCCTTTTTCGGAGACTTCCTTTGGAGTTCCTAGGATAGAAGCCTGTTTGGTCAGCTTCGTTTTCTTCCGTTTGGTGGGAGTTTCATCAGAGATTTGAAGTTTCCGGAATTTGTGTTCAGTTAAGAAATAAACTCGGGATTCCTTTGACTTGTTGGAAATTTCAGGCATAGGTGGTATGTCGAGGGGATGGCTCGCATGGAGTTTATCCAAGGTATCCCCATGATGACATTATAGATAGCTGGATGGTCTGCTACCGCAAAGTTTATGACCATAGTTACTCCTCCTACCTGGACGGGGACTCGGATGTTCCCTAAGGTCATGGTAGTTTTGCCTTTGAAACCTGTCAATGGTTTTGGTGTAGGCTCGATTTCGGAGGAATTGACATCTATTCTTCGGAGAGTGTCTCGGAAGATGACATCGATTGAACACCCAGTGTCGATTAGGACTCTAGCGACGTTGATATCAGTTATCGCCAGCTGAACCATGAATGGATCGTTATGAGGATGCTGGATTTTGGTTGCGTCTTCCTCTTCGAATGTGATTTGGAAGTCGTTGCAGGGAGCAGGTTTTGGCCAATTTTTTGGCAGTTTCTACCTGTTTTTGATAGTCCTTGAGGATAGAAACGGTGTCTGGACAATACTGAGATCCACCCATGATCATGTAAACCTTTCTACGGTTGTTTGCCCCAGAAGGTTCCTCGTTTCTCCTTCCACGTTTTGGAGTTTCCGNTTTCCTCTTGCTGATCAGATTCCTCGTGTGTTTCCATCACAAGAAGTTTTGCTATATCCCCGAGCTCCCCAGCTAGGAGCTTTTCAGTCAGCTTAGTTCCTAGGATTCGGCAATTCAGAGTTGAATGGCCGTACGCTTTGTGATGATCACAGTAGGCTTTCTCGTCATAGGTGGAGCTGTTGCGAGTCCAGGCTTTTGGGTTCTTTCGCCGTCCAGCTCCCCATTGTGGTTTGGATGGTCCATCTTGGGATGATCCTGGTGCCACTTGGTAATTGTGAGCTCCGCCTTTCGATTCAAATTTTATGTACGAGCTCCCGTTCTTGCCTATTGAGGCGCTAGGAGCTGGTGGTATGTTCTTGCTAGACGGTTTTGCTTGATGTTTACGTTCGTTCACTCGAATATCTTCTTCGAGCTTGATGAATCCTGAAGCTCGATCAAGAGCATCCTGGATTGTCGGTGGGGGATTAAGTGTCATCTCCTCTCGGAAACGAGACTCATACCACAATGACCTTTTAAGTGCCTCGAGTGCAGCTCTATCACTTACTCCGTCGATCTTTGAGACTACAGTTTTAAATCGATCCATGAAATTTTTCAAGGTTTCGTTCTGGCCTTGGGATATCGCCCAGAGATCAGCGTCGGAGGTTACTTGGTTCATGTACATAGAGTACTGCTTAAGGAATGCCTTAGACAACTGTGAGAAGTTGTCGATGGAGTTCCTTTCGAGCTTTGAGAACTATTCAAGAGCATCGTCCTTGAGGTTCTCGACAAACAAGAGGCAGTAAGCTGCGTCCTCTTCTTCCTTCTTGAACCTGACACGCCCCATGGCTATCCTAAAGGATGTTAAGTGAGCCTTGGGGTCAGTTGTTCCATTGTAGGGTCGGATATTCATCTTTCTGGGATCCGAAATCCTAGTTTTGGTGATTCGGTCCGTGAAAGGAGTTCTCTGAGCTTCTTCGAGAACACGTTCGATTTCGGGGGCATAACTAGTTGCTCGATGGACTTGGGATTTAACCTTTTTCATCTCATCGGCAGTTTGGACCAGCTGTCTGCGTAACTCTTCTAGTTCGCTTTCTCCGACTACCCACTGGAAATCATCATCATATGCTCGAACAGCCTCTGCTCGTTCTCGAACGATACCGAGTTCTTCGTCAGTTAGATCGTCTTCACGGTCTAAGAGATCTACCACATCCTCAGGTTGAGTACTATTGTTTTGACCTTCGGAATTAGGGTTTCCCTCAGCGCGTGTTTCATTGTTGGTGGTTGGCATGTCTGAGGGGCGATGCAACAGAGTTCCAGTAGTAAGGTTGATCCTACGAGAAGATGGCATTCGGAAAGAACTCCCTCGTGGATCACGCCTCAAAGCCCTTGATCCTGTCGGAGTAGTGAAATGGAGACGCTTTCTTAAAAGAGAAGATCTGGATTCTTTTTCCTTCCGGAGATCTTCGATCTGTTGAGTCAGGGTTTCTGAAAGCTTTTGGTGTTCCTGATTTTTCTTCTCAAGAGTCAGCACAGAGAATCGAAGCTGAGCTATAGTAGCTACATCCGTTCCATCTACATCTGAGCGTTAAGTGGATGATGGGGGTTCGTCTCCAGCCATAGTTTCAAGGTTTTGATCTAGGGTTTTCGCTTTCAAGAGTAAAGATTTCTCGTATCCCCTCCTTCTAGCACGAAATTGTGGGAACCGGAATTCACCTTAATGTATTTTCGGAAAATTGATGTGAGGATCCGAGAATCTTGCGAGAGAAAACGAAAAGCAAAGAAAAAGATCGAAAAAGGAAATTAGGTCAAAGAGAACGAACTTTTATTACTAAATTGCGTACTGCGAATGTATTGAATGTGTTACAAGATGTAGAGATCGATCCTTATTTATACTAAGACAACCTAAGTCCTAAACAGCTTAAGTTTCGATGTGGGACAAAGGTATATTCCTTTTTCCGACCACTTTTCCATAAATCTTCGAGGAAACTTCTAGAACCTTCCATAAGTCGGTTTCAGCCCTTATCGGTCCATCCTTCCAGCTCGGCCCAATTCTATCCCTCGTCTTTTAGTTCAGTGGTTTTCTCCAGTTTGTTTTAAGTTAACATTTCTATTGTCTTTGATAGACTAAATATCGCGATGTTTCGAGAGACTTACGAAAACATTGGTGTGTTTACAAAAAGACCCTGAAGACGAAGAATGAAGTGAAATGAGACAAAAAGGAAGGTGTCAGCCAGCTCGGTTTCCTTTGGTGACAGAAAGAACCGAGCTGGCTGCCTCCAAACCCATCATGCTGACCAGCTCGGTATCCAGGACAGGAGGAGACCTTCCGATAACTCGTGGGATGCATCTACCTCGGTATACTGAAGGGTGTCGGCCAGATCGGTATCCAGGAGGGAGGATTTGACCGAGCTGACTGTAATATTTCGACCAGCTTGGTATCCTGAGTGAGGGAAACACCGAGCTGATTGCTCCATGTAGTCCGTTACCGAGCTGACTGCAACGCCCAACTTGTGGATGGCATAACTTCCTCGTATGAACTCTGTTTGATCTGATTCTTCTTCCAGGAGTTTCATAATTGAGTTGAAAACAATTTACAAGTGGTTTCATGTGCATAATTCTTGTGGTTTGGAAGATACACCTCGATCATTGAACGTATGTCCTTTTCAGCTCGGAACTCTCAGAAAGTGTCAGCCAGCTCGGTGTTCGGGAATGGAAGGACAAAACCGAGCTGACTGCATCATGCGGACCAGCTTGGTATCAAATAGGGAGGATGATACCGAGCTGAATGCATCATGACAGCCAGCTCGGTATCCTAGTACCGAGCTGACTGCTCTATGCTGTCCAGATTGGCGTTCTGTGGTATATACTTGGCAAGACATCCAACCAGCTTGGTATGTCAGTCAGCTCAGTATCATTGGCTGCCCAAAATACCGAGCTGGCTGTCCTCCATGCTTGGTTGATTGCCTTTTACTCAAAATATCGTTACTTTCGTTAGTTTATTGGAGGAATCGTTCAAAGGATGAAAGGATCGGCCAAACATGCTGATGAGATGCAGCCATCTCGGTATCACTGGCAGGTGTTTTTACCAATCTGGCTGTCCTTGTTTCGTTCAGACGATTGTCCTTTGTTCGATGAATCGCGATTTTATCGGTTTATCGAAAAAAGTCTCGAAAGACAGTATTTCATACTTTTCGTAACGTTATTGACGAAATAGTTCAAAATGAACTCTCTCCGAACTTATATCTGAATATGGAAATTCTTTTTCGATATTCAAATATTTTAGTCGTTAATTCAAGAAATGTGGGTTTTGGCCCCAACACCATTAACGTGATAAGGTTTAGTGAATGAACCGGGGTCTCCTAGTTTTTCCACCACGAGGGGATCCTTTCCCTTTTTGAACTCGGCTCCTAGTTCAACAGCTTCTCTTCCAAGAGCTTGGCTTGCCTTAGAGTAGAGTTCTTCTCTAAGGTTTAGGAGGAAAGAGGGAATTCCTCCCGTGTTGGCCATGCTAGCAAACTGATGCTCCACCTTCTCCAAGACCTTGATTAGCTCCGCTCCTTTTTCCTCTATTGTTTGTTCGTCTTGTCTCATTTGATGAGGTAGGATTGGTTTATAGCTTTGGCGAATTTTTCCTTGGGCTACATCTTCCAGGATTCTCCTTACATGAGTCACGTTTTGCCTTAGCCTCCCCCCCCCTCCACTTAGAACGTCGATGTCCACAATGACATTAAAGTAGTGTATGCGGGATTGGCTTGTGCCTGGTGCTGGATCTTGTCCGAAGCTGATTGTGTTGCAGTAGTCTTTTGGATTTGCTACAGCTTTGCCTGGAAGATTGGCTTGGGAAGTAGAAGCTATCCCTTGGTTGCTTCAAGTGTTATGACTCTTAGGGTGACAGATATTGTTTGTGAGCTCGGTGTTGAGACCATCGATCTTGTTGTGGACGTCAGCAAATCTCTTGTGAATGTCTGTTGTAATCGTTGCTTGTCCATGGATGAGTTGCTTTAGGCTTCCTTCGATGTCAAAACTTTGAGCTTGTTGGCCTTGATTAAAGCCTGGTGGTGCATAGCCTTCTGGTCTTTGGAAGTTGCTTTGATATTTGTTCCGAGGTTGGAATCCTTGCTGATTGTTGTAATTGTTGTACTGTCTATGCACTCGTTGTTGTTACTGTGGGTAGGTTTGATCTTGAGGGTTAGCCATATTGTTGCTTCTATATGAGAGAATGTTGTTCGGCCTCCAATTGTTGTTGTAACCTCCTTGAGCATTCAGGTAAGCTATTTCCTCAGTCTGATATCCATCACCATCTTGAGGCATTAGATCCACAATATAATGGACTTCTTTTGCTGTTGTTTGTGAAAGGATTAGCTTGTCTAATTTGCCATTTAGCTCACTGATCATACGCCTGTTGGAGTTACCTTCCTCTTTTGGATTACGGTTGCTTCAGTCGTAGTCTTCACTATAGGTTGAGTCGCTTTGTGCCAAGTTCTCCACTAGTTGTAAGCCTTCTGTCACTTCTTTTGCCAAGAAATTTCCATTACTGGCAGTGTCGAGGAGTAGTCGTATCTTTGGAAGGACTCGTCGGTAGAGAGTGATTAAGAGTGATTTTTGTGAGAATCCATGGTGTGGGCATTGGGAGGTGTAACTTTTGAAACACTCCCAAGCTTCTCCAAAGCTTTCATTGTTCTTTTGAGTAAATCCACTGATTTCATTGCGCAACCTTGCTGTTCTTGTTGGTGAGAAGAACTTGGTGAGGAATGCCTTTTTGCATTCGGCCCATGTTGTGATGGTCCCTCTTGGCAGAGTCTTCTCCCATGCATGAGCTTTATCGCCGAGTGAAAATGGGAATAGGTGAAGCTTGAAGCCATCTTCACTGACCCCATTTATCTTTGTCAGATTCTGTCAAAGTTATCAAGGTGATCCAGTGGGTCTTCCAAAGGCAGACCAAAGAAACGGTTTCCTTGCACCATAGAGATCAGACCACTCTTGATCTCAAAGTTGTTGTTTTGCACAGGTGGTGGTTGGATGCCAGTACGGTTTGTTGTTGTGCTTGGTGTATCATTGGTTCCAATATGTCTTGGTGCTCTGTTTGGTGCAGCATTGGTTTGTCCTTGTTGTTGGTTTTCAGGAATGTTTCTTTCTTGAGCAGCTCCTCTATTTTGCTGGTGCACAGCAGGGATACCTTGTTGTTGTTGTTGATTGTCGGTAATGTCAGGTGCATTTTGGCTGAGGATGACGTCAGGGATATTCATTATGTTGTTGTTGTTGTGCAGCTTCTTTTGATGAGATGCTTTGCGAGTAGATCTTTCGAGCAAATTGATGTTTGGGTCCTGATTGACTAGTTTGTGTTTGCCGTGTGATCTTAGGTTCATTCAAAAACCTGAATCATCAAAGGAAAATCAAAATGTGTGAAACTTGTTAGACCAATGCGATGGGTCTTTTTAGTGAGCTAGGAACTGAATGGACCAATACTTCCTCAGACGGGCAACGGCGCCAATTTGATAATGCGGTGTTTTACCAACCACTTAGATCAAATCCCACCACTTTAACCATTTGTACTATAGTGGGGGTTATTGAACCAACATGAGGGTTGGATTAACAATCAGTCCAAGATAAAGCCACCAAAAGGCTCACCAATAACAGATTAGAGATTTGAAAAATAATCTTGTGTCACTCAAGATTAAGGATGCAAATAAATAAAAGTAAGAGTGCAATTGCAAAGAAGTAAAGAGTTAGAGCTGGTTAGACAGGTTTTAAAGTGATAATTAAGTGGTGCTTCAGTTAGCACAAGATAATAGCAGTTAGAATGGAGATTAATATTAAAGAGAAGAGCTTTGGTGGATTTTGTAGGATCAAAGGTTCTTTTATACTGGGGTCTGCTCAGTGTAAGATCTCAACTCCTCTTAAAGAGGGTTTCTTTGAGGCGGTTCTTAAGTAAAGGAACTGTTATAGACATTTCCACTCTCGTGGGTAAAGTATTTTTGGATCCAGAGCCACCAAAGCTAACTTTTGCCTAGTGGTGGTGCAATGGTCCAAGCCTAAAGAGTTATCCTCTTAGAACTATGCGGTTCCTTGAGACAGCCAATGTCTTGGGCTCAGGAAATCCACATCTTCCTTAGCGGTTCAAACTACGACCCATGGAGTGGTTCTCTCACTAGGGGAGCTTAAAAATATGCTGAAGGAGATCAAGCTTAAGCAAGCGTTAAGATAGGCTAAGGGAGAAAGAACCGATTTTTAAGTAAAACCGAGCTTAAGACTTAAGGAAACCTCTTCACCTCAACCCACCAAGAAGCTCTAAGAGAAACTACTCAGATTTCATAGAACAAGTCTCGAAATCCATGGGGAAGTGAGACAAGTTCATGAGAAGGTGAGAAAAGAAACTAAAGCAGAAATTTAGATGCAAAAATAACAAAGAAGTAAATAAGACTGAATTAAACTTGCATTAAGTAAATGAGTTCAAGCTCTGATGAGCAATATTTAAAAGCAAACAAGAAGAGAAAAGAAGAACAATTCTTTCTCTTAATGCTGGCGGCGCCAAGGTCTTAAAAAGAAATCAAACAAGAGTAAATAAAGATAGGTTTTTTTGGAGGCGATGGAATGTAATAATGTTTTTCGTGTCCCCTTTGAGGATGTAGGGTTGATTTTATAGGGGACAAAAGAAGTGAAAACCCTACAATCCTCGGGACCACTTTGGCAGGGATGGGCTCGCTTTGTCTTCTTGCGTGAGCTGGACGCGAGCTTCACTATCTGTACGGCTAGGGCAACATCGAGGGGATCTTGTGGCTGAGTAGGGGACAGCCTCGATTGTTGGCGCGTGAAGGGGCAGGAGACATCACTGGTGTTGTTCTGCTGCATGCCCCTTTGAAAGGTGCATTCCCCAAGTCGGATCTTTGGCCTTCTGTTCTTATGCAAACTTGGGGCGTACTGCATCGGGGTAAGCTTGATGTTCCTTCCTCATTGCACTTCTTCTTTTGTTTGATGGCTTTGGCTGTCTTGATTTGGTCGCCATAGTCCTTAAGTCTTCTTTTATCCTCGAAAAATACCCAAATATGTAAGAAAATGCAAGATCCTAGTCTAATGCATTCCTATGCCTAAATGCAATGTTATCTAAATGAAAAATCGAGAAATAAGGGTCTAATCCTACATGAAAATGCCATGATCGTTAGCTAAAATGCAAGAGTATCACCGAGCTGGATGACATCATGCATCTTATCCAATCTTGTTTCGTTCTTCGTCTTCGGGAACTTCCCACGAACTTATCGATGTTTTCGTAAAAGTTTTAATAAACCGAGGAAATCGTTAAACCAGGAGATGAGGGAAGAAGTTGGGCCGAGCTGATTGAAAAACTGACCTAAAGCCTAAACCGACTTATCGAAGATTCTGGAAAATTCTCGAGGATTTTATGGAAAGACTATGGCAAAAAGGAAAAGACGCAAGTCCCACATCGAGACTTTAGCTGCTTGGGACTTAAAGTTGTCTAGTATAAATATAGATCGATTTTTACTCTTGTAACATAATGTTACACATCTTGAACACCTCATAAGCATCTAGCAATCAAATCAGCAATAGTTCTCTTTTTCGTTTTCTTGTTTCCTTTCTCATTCTTAACCTAGTTTTCTATTTCTCGATCTTTCTATCATTTTTCGTTTTCTCTCTCAACATTCTCGGATCCTCGCATTAAACAAATTTCCATAAATACATTGGGGTGAATTTCGGTGCCCATAACAAGCTCGGCATTTTGTCCAGCCAGAAATGCCGAGCTGTCAGACATTTCCCAAAATGCCGAGATGATCGTCATGTTTTCCGAAAGGTTTTTCTAAAAAGCCGATACAAGTCGCGATTCATTAAGCAGAAAGGAGGGAGCTGACCAGCTCGGCATTCTGTCCAGCCAGAAATGCCGAGCTGACTGACATTCCCGAAATGCCGAGCTGACTGACATTCCGGAAATACTGAGCTGACTGACATTCCGGAAATGCCGAGCTGATCGTCCAGTTTTTTCCGAGTGGTATTTTCAAAAAACCGATAAAAGTCGCGATTCCTCGAGTAGAAAGCAGTCAGCTCGGTAGAAAATAAAGAGCTTACCAGCTTGGTATTCTGTCCATACATTACCCAAAATGCAGAGCTAGCTGTAATTATCCAAAATGCCGAGCTGATCGTCCTGCTTTCCAAGTGATTTTTCCGAAAAACCGATAAAAATCGCGATTCCTCGAGCAGAAAGCTGTCAGCTCGACCTAGAGGGGAGAGCTGACCAACTCGGAATTCTTTCCAGCTAGAAATGCTGAGTTGGCTGACATTCCCCAAAATGCCAAGCTGGTTGCATTTTCCTGTCCCACCTGCACCAAAATGCTGAGCTGTAAAGCAGTGGGTGGGCAGCTCGGCATCTTTCTCCCTTAGAAATGCCGAGCTGAATGACATTGAGTGGTCAGCTTGGCATTCACTCCCTTCCTAGATGCCGAGCTGACTCCCATCTCCCAAAACGCCGAGCTGGATGCATTCAGCGAGCTATCGGAGGATCTCCCTCAACATTAAATGCCGAGCTGGATGCACAATGAGGGGAAGAGTGACCAGCTCGGCACTTTTTATCATCAATCAGTGCCAAGCTAGACGTGACCCTGTATCTTGGTTGGTCTTGGTTCGTTCGTCGTCTTCGGGAGCTTCCTGCGAACTTATCGATGTTTTCGTAAAGTTCTCGGAACATCACGATGTTTTCGTAAAGTTCTCGGAACATCACGATGTTTTAATCTATAAAAAATGATAAAATTTTAGCTTAAAACAAACCGAAGAACATCACGACGTTTTAATTTTTTGAGGTGAATTCCGCTTCCCACAATCATTTTTTGAAAATTTCCGATGAACTGTTTCTCTTATGCTCACCGGTATTTTCCATTACTTTCAGGTTGGCCTTTCGTCAGTAAGAACCGATAGTAGTGACGTCAGTTGGTTGTTTATGGGGTAATCTCTGACGATTTAGCAAAAACAGATACCAACTACTTTCTGATCAGATTTATTCTAGGTAACTCTTTGATAATTTTCGATGATTATCTCCAACAGGTTTCCAACTATTTCCTTTCTCAGTATTTAACAACATATGGTTGTCAACTCAAATTTTCGGAGAGTCAAACTCGGAGGATTACATGTTTGTCAGAAATTTGTCAGAAATTATGCTTTCCCATATATTTCCGACGATATGCCCTGTCGGCAACCTTGTAGTGCATTGTCATTCTAGGTATGTAAATTTCTTTAATTAGATCCGATTTTAAATTAAAGATACTTAAGTTAGCTTATGACAAAGTGGATCCGAATCACTTCTGAGGAAGAGACTAAAACTGTTATGGATAATTTGATTTTGCTTTAGGAAGAATATTAGACTTTATATACATTTCTCTTTAAATCACCACTAGAAGATGATTTAAATAATGTAAGTACGAATATTTTCACTAGTTCTCATCCCAATCATATGTAACTAATTCTGTGTGTATTTGTATATTGCAGGTTCTCTTTATGCTTAAAAGTAGTCAAGAAATACCAAGTTAAATTTTGAGATCTATTTGAATGATCAACCCATACAAGAGAAGAAGTATTTATATATTCAATATTTAATATAAACTATATGAAATAAAATAAAATAAACATAAACATACTTTCATCATGTAAAATTTTAATATGTAATAAAACGCACCGAGATGCCAACCCGTTAAATATAATTGTTTAGCTGAGAAAATCCAAATTGTTTCAAAAGATGATTATGTATATATATATATATATATATATATATTTTAAAAAAATTAGTTCTTTTGCTGTGTGGAATAATTCTGCACAAAATTATGTCGAATGCACTCATTTATAATCAGTACATAACATATATATTACATAGTAAATATATAAATTAAAAACAAAGGTCTAAACGTTGAATGGAAAAATATAATACTTTTATTTCATTCGTAGATATTTTAAGAACCAATATTTCCACGGCTATATTTACAATAACAAGAAAATCTCCGACAATCATTCATATCCATATTCTTTCTCATACAGTGATCTGAACATTCAATACAAAAACCAATTAGGTTATCAGAAGCGGTGTCCACAAGATGTTCAACAGGAGGAAGTTGATCTTTTATTGGAAAAATAGTTTGAGGGTTCGCCTCTGGACTGAAAGTTATACTCTCGACAATAGATTTTGCCATAATATTTGAAACACCTAGAACATTTATGAAACATGTTTTGACTTATTAAATTAATATTATGATAAAGACTATAAAATATGTTCAATATCAACTTTACTAACAGAATAATAAACTTACATGATAAGACAAGAACTTGTAGAGTTAAAAACGAAACAACTCTATTCATCTTTTTCGGAATATTCAGTATAAGTTGTTTTTTTAATTGAGTTTTGGATGCTGTTTGTCTTGAATTTTGTTGTGATATATTGAAGTTTGACAGTGTTATATTTATATGTATTTTTACCATTTTTACACATGAATAATGTTTTAGTAAACGTTTTCGTTTACATGTTATTACTTAATGTCACAAAAACTGTCTTGTTTTAAATAAAAATTGACGTTTTACATTTTTAAGAAACTTTTATTGTAGTTACTAGTTACTAATCTTAATTACTAGTAACTAGTCTTAATTAGTTATTAAAGATGATAGTGATAAGCTCATTAACTATTTCTCTATTTTTTTATTTTCTTAAAAAATTTCATAATATATAACGATATTTTGTTGGACTATGCAGTTTTTTTGGTTAAAAGTTTTGGCAAAATTCACACTATAGAAATTAATGGTTAAAATGTTTAAATATCAAAAAAATATATATATATATAATTAGATATCTTCAAAAAAGTAACGATTTATACAAAGAAAGGTATAAATTCAAACGAAAAAGTACGTTCGACTCACAGAAAAAGAATGGCTCGGGTACACGCCTAAATTAAACCTGAGTCATGCCTTCTGATATACCCCCGAGTTGTTTCCTTTCTTCACGACTCGAGCTGCGTATTCTTATTGAACCCTGAGCCGTGGATGTCCTCCAGAAGCCCGAGCCATGCCATCTCTTCTCACCCAGAGCTGCCACCATTCTTCTTTACCCCGACCTAGTCCTCGACCGGTGGTACCCCAAGCCGTGCATGGCCCCCCGAGTCATTCTTCTCAAAGAGAACCCCGAGCCATGCCTCTCGATGACTACCTCAAGCCATGCCTCTTGGACGGTACCCCGAGCCGTGCCTCTTGAATAGTAACCCGAGTCGATGTGCCTCTCCGGTGGAACCCCGAGCCAATGTGCTTGCAATATACCTTGAGCCGACCATGATTCTCCCTGCACCCAAGCTGATCTACTTCGTCATTTGCATCTGTAGTCTCTTTTTAAGTCTTCATGTTGTTTCGATGAAACATCATACTGTTTTAAGAGAAAGTATAATTGTTTCACCAAAATTTATCGAGAAGTTTAAATATACACCAAGTCGAGATGCTAAACCAGAGTTATGCGAAAGAATGATCAAACTAGAAGTAAATGATGAGATTGGGCTGAGCCACTTATACGAGGCATCATGGGTCGAGCCAGATTTTCTTGAAGGTTTTGGAAACATTTTTCAAAGCCGGCGAAAATATAAGTAAAACGAGATCCCACATCATTAAAAGAATTTTTGGAGACTCAAGTCAACGAGTATATATAGACAAGAATGTTTAGGACTTTAACACATTCAACTTTCTGATATTTATTAGCTTAGTACTGCAGCAGCGTAGTAAGACAAACAGAGTTTGACAATTAAGTAAGATTGAAAACCTTCGACGCTCGTGTTTGTAAAACTTTCGTAAAAGAAATATAGAACTTAAGCCGGTTTCTTCAGAGTATAAATCTTTGTCTTATAAAATAAAAAACCAATTGTAATGGAAAAACTGGGAGTCCTATTCATACAACTTGCAAAGATAATCCTAAATCTAAACAAGATGTGAACTGAATAAAAGA
The DNA here is from genome assembly GCA_900406495.1 of Sisymbrium altissimum. Lineage (NCBI taxonomy): Eukaryota > Viridiplantae > Streptophyta > Magnoliopsida > Brassicales > Brassicaceae > Sisymbrium > Sisymbrium altissimum. Next base: position 13,259 of record OVBI01001235.1, on the reverse strand, counting down.
AATCCTAGAAAAACATAGTATTGAATCAAACCTTCAGTTTTTATGTTCATCACAATATCTATGAAATGACAAAAGAAAATATAATAAAGCCCAACACTAGTTTCCGAAAAAGCCAAAATGAAACAAGAGGATATTGCTACGTCAGGTCTCTCAAAATACTGAAAAATTCATCCTCGAATTTGGAATGTCTTCGAGATCAAGAAATGGAACAAGATGCTTGACATTGAATACATCAGAAGTGTTCATGTGCACCAAAAGTAGAAGACGATTGGGGTTGTTATTAATTTTTTCCACAATCTCCAATGGCCCGATCTTCCTGGCCTTGAGCTTGTTATAAGTACCCAGCTTAAAAGGGTCCTTCGTCAGAACAGCCCATACCTTATCTCCCACATGCAAATCCAACTGACATCCACTGCTTCCTTACACTTTTTGGGAGCTAGTTACAAATTATCAGGTACCTGCTGATGCAATTCAACAAACTCCTCCACCAAATCACAAGCTCGTCAATGAAAATGGTTCTCGTATGGTGCCAAAGTGAGGTCCAAAGGACCACATAGAACCACCCCATTCACAATACGAAATGGGCTAAAACCCGTACGCAATTAACAGCATGATTATGTTCAAACTCAGCTTGACACAAGACACAGTCCCATGTCTTAATATTATCACCGACAAGACATTGCAACAAGTCTCCCAAGGCCCGGTTTGTTACCTCCGTCTGAGGTTGATAGGCCGAACTCATGTCCAAACTCATGGGAAGGAGCTTCCAAAGAGACCTCCAAAAGTGACTCAAATACTTTAGAGTCCCTATCCGAAACAATTGAATAAGGAAGATCATGAATGTCATAAATCTCCCTGAAAACATACCTACAACCAGTAATGCGTCAATTGTTTTCTTATAGAGAACAAAATGGGCCATCTTGGAGGAGTGATCAATAATGACAGCATTGGAGTCGTATCCCCTCTATGCATGAGGTAGGCCAAGGACAAAGTCCATGCTGATGTCTGTCCAAGGCTGAGTCGGGATGGGCAACGGTAAGTACAAACATGCATTGGATGCATCATGCATGTCCTTTTTCGGTTTGACAGATCCCACAACGCATCACAAAACATTCGACATCTCTGCCAGATGTAAGATATTTTCACCAAGTACATAGTTTGATCCCTATCAACATGACCTTCACCATGTAACTCCTTCATTACTTAAACCTGCAGGTTACAATCGGAAATGCAAAACCGAATGCCATGGAACAAAAATCCATCGAGAAAAAAATAATCCGGACTGAAGCCAGACACCACATCTTGTCACATATGACCAAAGAATACATCCATCAAATATTATTATGGCAGAGAAGAAAAGCTAAGAACAGAAACATGTAGAGGTTAGTAGAGCGTGATGATGACTAAGAGCATCTGCTATATTATTGAAGACCCATGCTTTTTGTATAACAAGAAACATAAACAGTTGCAAATATAGAAACCAAGAGGCATGCCGAGCAGAAATCTTATCCTGGGATCCCATATGTTTCAACGCAGCATGATTTCATTATCTTCCGTGAAGAGGAAAAACTCACAATGAAACATATAATGGCATCATTGTTTAGTGGCCTGTGCCACTGCATACAGCTCGATATCATACGTACTGGTATCGACTTTCTGGGAACCAAAATCCACGGCAATGCATTTTTAGGAAAGTTGATGATATGAAGAACCGAGAATCTTGGGAAAGAAAACGATAGTAATGGAAATATTGAAATAAGGAAAAACTAGGGCAAAAAGAAGAACGACCTTTTATTGCTAAGTAGCGGAATTGTATTCAATACAAAATTTCAGAATGTCTTACAAGAGTAAAGATCGATCCATATTTATATTAGACAACTTAAGTCCTAAATAGCTAAAAGTCTCGACGTGGGAACTAGCGTTTTCCCTCTTTCCATCGTCTTTCCATTAAATCTTCGAGAATCTTCCCGAATCTTCGATAAGTTGGTTTGGATTGCATCGGTCTTTCCTTTCACCTCTGCCCAATTTTCATCCTTCATCTTTCGGTTTAGCGGTTTTCTTCAGTTTGTTTTAAGTTAACGTTTTATCATCCTTGGTGGATAAAAACATTGCGATGTTCCAAAAATTTTACGAAAACATCGATAAACTTGCGGGAAACTCCCAAAGACGAAGAGCGAAGGGAGATTGGAAAAGATGTAGGATCACGTCCAGCTCGGCATTTCTTGATGACATAAATTGTCGAGCTGGTCATCTTCCTCTCGTCTTGCATCCAGCTCAGCATTTAACATTAAGGGAGATCCTCCGATGGCTTGATGAATGCATCCAGCTCAGCACTTTGGGAGATGAAGACCAGCTCAGCATCCAGGAAAGGAAAGGATTCTGAGCTGACAACTCAATGCCATCCAACTCGGCATTTTGGAAGGAGAAAATGCTGAGCTGACCACCCATTGATGTCCAGCTTAGCGTTTTGGTGCAAGCGGGACAGGAAATAACAACCAGCTCGGCATTTCAAAAAGGAGGTCCACCTCTGCATTTTTGTTTGTGCAAAATGCTGTGATGACTGCCTTCTACTCGAAGAATTGCGACTTTTATCGGCTTTCCGGAAAAACCTCTCGAAAAATAGGATAATCAGCTTGGTATTCCTGGAAATGTCATCCAGCTCAGCATTTTGGCTGAGCAAAATGCCGAGCTGCTCAGTTCTATCCTTTCTGCCGAGCTGATCGTCTCATGTTCGAAGAATCACGACTTTTAACGGTTTATCGGAAAAATCTCTCAAAAGCGGTTTTCAAATACTTTTTGTAAAGTTCTAGATAAAAATAGTTCAAATCGAACTACTTTTCGAATATCAATCTTTTCTCCGAAAATGTTCAAATATGGAAAGTTTTTCCAATATTTAAACATTTAGTCATTTCGGAGAAATTGACGTCCATCTTTCAGAGAGTATCTCGGAAGATGACATCGACTGAACTCCCTGTATCGATTATGACTCTGACGACGCTGATGTCACTTATTATCAGCTGGATCACGAGTGGATCGTTATGAGGATGCTGGATTTCGGTTGCATTTTCTTCTTCGAAGCTGATTTGGATGTCGTCGCGGGGCGCAGGTTCGGCTTACCTTTGATAGGCCTTAAGTGTAGAAACTGTGTCTGGGCGGTACTGAGATCCACCCATGATCATGTAGACCTTTCTGCGGCTATTTTTCCCAGAAGGTCTTTCGTTTCTTCTTCCCTATTTCGGAGTTTCCGAGTTAGGTCTCTCTAGTGCCTGACCGGGTGTTTCCTCAGTGGTTTCTTCTTCCTGGTCAATTTCCTTGTGAGTTTCCATCACGAGAAATTTGGCTGCATCGCCGAGCTCTCCAGCTAGGAGATTTTCTGTCAGTTTTGCTCCGAGGGTGCGGCAATTCAAGGTTGAGTGGCCGTGTGCCTTGTGATGTTTGCAATATGCATTCTCGTCGTATGTGGGAGTAGTTACGAGTCCAACTGTTTGGACATTTTCCTTGTCCAGCTCCTAACTGTGGTCTGGGCGATCCGCCTGGGGATGGCCCTGTTCCCACTTGGTAGTTGTGAGCTCTGCCCTTTGTTTTGAAGTTCACATAGTTCTTACCCATCGAGGTGTTGGAAACTGAAGGTGTGCTCTTGCTCGGAGGCTTAGATCAGAGCTTACGTTCGTTTGCTCGAATAACCTTGTTAAATCCCAAAGCTCAATGGAGAGCATCCTGGATGGTTGGTGGCATATTAAGCGTCATTTTCTCCCGGAAATGCATATCATACCACAGTGATCTCTTCAGTTCCTCAAGTGCAGTTGCTGACTCCATCGATTCTCGAGACTACAGCCTTGAATCGTTCCATAAAGTTCTTCAAAGACTGTTCTGGTGTTGAGAGATCGTCCAGAGATCAGCATCCAAGGTCTCCTGGTGTTTGAACATTGAGTATTGTTTGAGGAATGCCTTCGAGAGCTGTGAAAAGCTGTTGATGAAGTTCCTCTCAAGTTTCGAGAACCACTCGAGGGCGTCGCCTTTGAGGTTTTCGACAAATATGAGGCAGTAACCTGCGTCTTCTTCGTTTTTCTTGAATCTTGCACGTCCCATGGCTATCCTAAAAGATTTTAAGTGTGCCTTGGGATCGGAATTTCTGTCATATGGTCGGAATTTCACCTTCCTTGGATCTAAAATTTTTGTTGTGGTGATACGGTCTGTGAATGGCATCTTTTGAGATTCTTCAAGAATACGATTGATCTCTGGTGCAGCGCTTATTGCCCGATGTACATGGGATTTGACCTTCCTCATCTCATCAGTAGCTTGATCGAGTCTTTTTCGTAATTCATCGATCTCGCCTCTTCTGCTCGCTACCTGGAGATCTTCATCGTGTGCTCTTCGAGCCTCATCTTCTTGCTCTCGTATGAGGGCAAGTTCTTCTTCTGTCAGGTCATTCTCACGGTCTGAGAGATTTTCTTCGCCCTCAGGATGATCTCGGTTAGGTTTATCACCGGTCGAAGGATTTCCCTCAGTACATGGATTATCGGTAAGGGTGCTCGCGGAAGTTGTGTTCCCAGATCGTCGGATCGGGGGTGGACTCGTAGGGTTGATCCTATGCGTCGACAGATTTTATTCCGTGTGGCATCATGGATCAAACCTCAGAGATCCTTAACCTACCGGGGTTGCGAAGTCAAGAGGCCTTCATCGAAAGAGATTGGCTCTGGACTCAGCTTGCTTGCAGAGGTTTTCCATCTGTTGAGTCAATGAATCGTTGAGCTTTCCTTTCTCCTTGTTCTTCTTTTGTAATGCTTCGAGAGAAGATCGGAGTTGCACAATTAGGGTTGCGGTATCCTCCTCTCGAGTTCCTTCTCTAGACAAATTTAGATTTATCGGGATTTCTTTTCAGTTGCCATAAGGTTCGATCTAGGGTTTTGCTTTCAAGAGTAAAGATTTCTCGAACACCCTAGTGTGGGAACGAGATTTCGCACAATGTATTTTCGGAAAGTAAATCGATGATTAGGTCTCAAAATTTTTGGAAAGAGAAACCTCAGAAAAGATATTAAAGAATTTTTCCGCAAAAGTAAAGATTAACGAAAAAAGAAAGATTGAGAATACTTTATTACGAAAAGTATCGGGATTTCCTGTTATTGACTCGTGCCTTGAAGCCTGTACATCGATATGTATCTATACTAGACAACTCTAAGCCTAAACTAACCAAATTTCTGATGTTGGAGCGTATGTCTTCGCTTCTTCCACCGACTTCAGGGAATATTCGAGAATATACGGGAATCTTTCATCCAGCTCGGCATAAATCTCCGGTTAAGTGATTTCTCCAGTTTGACATTTTTGTTTGACTTAAGTTAGTGCTTTGTTATTTTCGATAGACAAGAACATTACGATGTTTTCCAGAAACAACGCGAAGTTCGGTTAAAACATCGAGAGTTTATGAAAACATCGATAAGTCTTCGAAATGAGATCTGCAAGCAATGAAAAGACCAACCAGCTCAGTAGAACTTCCTCTTGGCAAGGAATGCCGAGCTGGTCTTGAAGCTGGAGGATTTTTCACCTAGAATGCCGAGCTGGTAGACACTTTGTCCATCCAGACAGGACAAGATTTTCGGGGAAAGATCAAAAACTCCTCCCATTCAGTCAGCTCGGTACATTCGGAGGAAGCGATGGTCAAATCATGTAGTCAGCTCGGCATCTGCTGGAGGAGAAGAGAATGCCGAGCTGGTTGCCAAGATGATGGATGGACATGACGAAATGCCTAGCTGGTTGCATGCCCGAGAGATGCTGGGATCAGACGGTCAGCTCAGAACTTTGGCACAGCGTGGGAAGTCAGTCAGTCAGCTCGGCGTTTTGGTTGGGATGAAGAATGTCGAGCTGATTGAATGTCTTGCTGAACTGACGGTCTGAATCGCAAATTTTATTGGTTTATCGAGAAAACTGCTCAGAAAAAGGACAATCAGCTCGGCATTCTGAGGAATTTCAACCAGCTCGGCATTTTTCGCTGGACAAAATTCCGAGCTGACTGCATCCTGCTCGAGGAATCGCGACTTTTATCAGTTTTTCGGGAAAATCTCTCAGAAACAAGAAGATCAGCTCGGCATTCCGAGGGATGTCAACCAGCTCGGCATTTTTGGCTGAAACAAATGACGAGATGGTCAGCTCTACCCTTTCTGCCGAGCTGACTGCATCCTGCTCGAGGAATCGCGACTTTTATCGGTTTTTCGGAAAACTGCTCGGAAAACAGGACGATCAGCTAGACATTCCGAGGGATGTCAGCCAGCTCGGCACTTTTGGCTGGAAAAAATGCCGAGCTGGTCAGCTCTTGCCTGTCTGACGAGCTGACTGCGTCCTGCTCGAGGAATCGTGACTTTATCGGTTTTTCAGGAAAACCGCTCGGAAACAAAATGATCAGCTCGGCATTCCAACGGATGTCAACCAGCTCAGCATTTTTGGCTGGAAAAAATGTCGAGCTGGTCAGCTCTCCCATTTCTACCGAGCTGACTGCATTCTACTCGAGGAACTGCGACTTTTATCATTTTTTCGGAAAAACCCTCGAACAGTATTTTCCGTATACTTTTCGTAAAGTTAAAACCCTTGAAAAGTACTTTTGTATACTTTTCGTAAAGTTATCGATAAGACAGTTTCAACCGAACTATTTTCCGAACATCGATCTTTTCCCCCAGAATATTCAAATATGGAAATATTTCCCGATATTTAAACATTCGATCCGTTAATTCCGGAAATATGGGTTTTGGCCCTAACACCTAGCGCCAAATTGTGGGAACCGAAATCCACCGCAATGTATATTTAGGAAAGTTGATGATGTGAGGAACCGAGAATCTTGGGAGAGAAAACGAAAGTAATGGAAAGATCGAAATAAGGAAAAAGTAGGGTAAAAAGAAAAACAAACTTTTATTGCTAATTAGCGTATTGTATTCAATTCAAATTTATATTAGATAAGAGTAAAGATCAATCCATATTTATACTAGACAACTTAAGTCCTAAACAGCTAAAAGTCTTGATGTGGGAACTAGCGTTGGAAATGCCATCCAACTCGGCATCTTTGGCTGAGAAAAATGTCGAGTTGGTCAGCTCTATCATTTCTGCCGAGTTGACTGTCTCCTATTCGAGGAATCGCGACACCTCTCGAAAAACAGTTTTTAAATACTTTTCGTAAAGTTCTCGATAAAAAATAATTCAAATCGAACTACTTTTCAAATATCGATCTTTTCTCTAGAAATGTTCAAATATGGAAACTTTTCCAAGTTAACAATCTGATCTAGTTAATTTAGGTATATCATAATAGAGAAACTAAGGTTAAAAATTTATTTTTCATCTTTTTTTTGTAAGTAAAATTGAGATTTGGAAACCAAAATCAAAGTTAGACATACTCTAAGTTAAACATAACTATCTTTGACATTGATGAGAAAAGTTGTAGCACAAGTTCTCTAAAAGAATATGCACCAATTCCACTGGCCCCAATACTTCACACATCAGAATACTGATTATCGATATGGACAAGAACATGTGGTTTAGTAGGTGATAGAAATATCAATATGTTCACGTACACTAGGATGATTTAATCATGAACAAAGGGTCCTCGTCGATATATACATTATCGATATGGACAAGAACATGTGGTTTAGTAGGTGATAGTTTCTATGTTTTTTTCTGATATAGCACCAGTTCGATACACTCACAGTTATCTATCAAAGCTCCCATATAGATTCGTTCACATGAATGTAGACATCACCATCCACCAACGAAGAGCCTAGTTCTTCTAACTTCCTTCCCACCTTCAGTTTTCCTCAGTCTCTTTGTCTGTGGTGAAAGCGACCTAGAGCTACAGTTATGCAAACCCGAATATTCTTCTCTTCTAGATGAACTTCGTCGGCGAAGATATTTTATCTGCCTCACCAGAGATTTGGAAACCATACTTGGAGATGGGTTTATTTCTCTCTCTACTTTGCCTAGGCAAGAGCACAAATTGAGAAAGCGTCAGACACGGAAACAAAAGCCTAATCTTCAATCTATATTCACAAACAAACAAAAAAATGTTGCAATCTAGTTATTTGTTTTTTTTCAAATGAATGTCAAATTTCATAAGTTGCAGCTGTTTTTGATGCTTTAAATATTTAAAGAAAGTTACATATAAATTTTAGATGTTTCTCGGTTGGCTTCTAGTGGAGAACCAGAACTCGATGCTTTCTTCAAATATATTGTCACCAGTTTCTCTGATTGTGGAGAGCTGGTTAGGAACAGTTTTGTCTATGAACTTTATCAACTTACCCGGTGGGGATGGATTCTTCCCATGTTTCCGCATGTTTCTTTCTCGCCAGATTCCATAGATTGCAGCTTGAAAGGTGTACTTGAGGACAAAATGCGAGAGAAAACTCATGCCGCCTGTTTCTACAAACTCAGCTATTAGGGTCCAGTCTTCTTTGTAGTTTGTCTCCATTACTCCCCCAGCAAGTGCCTTCCTTATTTAACTGGAGTAACCGCAGCCAAAGAATAGATGGTCTTTTTGTTTCATTACTATGATTTGGAGAAAACATTGTGGTTATGGTTCCGATTCCATTTGCAGATCCTCTCTCCAGTTTCTAGTTTATCTTGAGCCACAAGCCATATGAGAAACGAGTATTTTATTGTTGCATGTGGAAACCAAACACTCTTCTCCCACTCTTTATGTTCATGTACCTGTCGAGTCTGGTTCCAGGTAGCCTTACAGTTGAAAACTTTCTTGAAATGATCCTCCTTGTGTTTCCATAGAGCCTTGTCTCTCTCTGTTGCAATCAGGCGAGATTTCATATCTGCGATGATTACTTCCAGTTGGTTTAACAGGGGATTAGGATGTCTTCTTCTCCTATGTTTCAGTACACCTTCCTCTACTGTTGCATGCTCTGGTATGCACATGTCTATAAAGCCTCTATTTCCCAGTTTCTCATGTAATATGCCTGAGTTCAGACCAATTGTCATACCAGAAGGAGGCCTCCCTTCCGCTGCAAATGTTGACCTTATGAAAATTTCGTGCCAGATTTCTCTTCCTCAAGATCTTTCTCCACATTCATGACCCAATTAGAGCATTTCCTTTTATTGCCCAGAAACTTCCTTTGTGTATCAAATAGGTTCTCAGCCATGTAACCCACAGCGAAGTTGGTTGGGAGTTAATTCGCCAAATAAGTTTAAGGCAGCTAACTATGTTGACTTCTTTTAGGTTTCGCAGTCCCAAACCGCCCTCTTGCTTGGTCTGCACACAACTTCTCACGAGACCTTTGCCTTCTTCGCATTTAGATCCGGACAAGACCAGATGAAGGCTGAACATAGTTTCTCAATCTCTTTGATACATTATCCTGGCAAAGCGAAAGCGCTCATCCAGAAATTTGTTATACTCATGATTACAGATTACAAGAGCTGTAATCTCCCTGCATAAGATAGATAACGCCTTGTCGAAGCACACATCTTTTTCCGAATTGTCTCTATTAATGGCTTATAGTCAGCTGATGTCATTTTCTTAGTGAGCAAAGGTAACCCTAGGTACCTCACCGGAAGAGTCCCACAATCAAAAGGGAACTGGGCTAGAATGCTCTCTTGCATGGTGTCAGATAGTCCTGACATATACAATGTAAATTTCTCCAAACTGACTTTTAGTCCAGATTCTAGAGCAAACTCGCCAAACACTTTTAACTCCTTTCAGTGAGTGTTTTGTTCTATCTATAAATACGATGAGGTCATCTGCAAAACATAAATGTGTGAGGGGGATGTTTTTGCATTTTGGATGATATCCAAGCCTCTTCTCAGCTGCCGCTTTATCGAGCTTCAGAGACTGTATTTTTATGCAGATGATAAAAAGGTAGGGGGAGAGGGAACAGCCCTGCCTTAGACCTCTTTCGCTTTGAAATAACCCGCAAGTTCGCCATTTACTTGCACAGAAAAAGAAGCAGTTTTGATGCAAAGTTCTTTGTTTTTGAAATGTGAAATATATTAATCAAAAAAAAATATCATTACAAGAGTTCCGGCAACTTGATCAAAATCGAAAAGAGGACAAAGATAAGAAATTCTACAAGGAATCAAAATAGCCAGCCATGAGCTACTATGAACTCCGGATGGTCTTTGTTGAAGTCCAGCGCTGCAACACCTCCGTTAGTGTGTCTTCATCAGCCACATAAAATGCTCGTTTGGTTAATCTGTTTCTTATAAGCTTAACGAACAAAGAGAAAAAAGCCATTGAGTTTTATCTGTTAAGGTCTTCAATATTCAAGGAAAAAAGGATTTGCTTGTCTATGTAACATATAGCAATCAATTTGTTCCCCAACTCCCAACTATAAATACATCAGATTGTATATTGTCCACTTAAGAGTATCAAATTCACTCCAAACAGAATTGACCCATCGGCAAATAAAGGAGGAGATCCTAAATTTTCAAAAAAAACAAAAAATCAATTGAAGACTGCGAATTAGGAAATCCAGTTTTAAAGTATCGAAAACAAAAAAGCAGAAAGAAGTGTTGAGTTCAGATTTTGTCCGGCTCAGTTCAGTTTTTTTTTTCTGGGTTTTCAATTTATGAAAATTAGGTACCAAGGACAATCCGCAAAATAGAATATTTAAGATGTAAAATTTGAAAAATATATCATTTTTTATTTTTTGAAAATTAAACTTACTTATATATAGTAATATTCTTTTGACCCATATTTTAATAAATAAAATTAAAAATTTGAAAATATTAAAATTTTGATTAATTTATTGAGGATTTTGTTAGTTTTGATCTCTTTTTGAGCTAAATTTAAAACATAAACCCCATATTGAACATAAAGCAAAAGTATACCCTAAGGGTAGTGAAATTACACTTGACTCCCTTATGACCAGACAAAAATAGAACCGGAAATGACAGACGTAACCCCGGGAAGTCTGTACATAATGTGTTCGCGGTTGATTACGAATGAAGTCAACTTGGTAAACCTATAAAGAAGTATACTCTGTAATTATATCTTAAATTTTAATCAAAAAAATTAGAAAAAATATTTTGATAAAATTTTGATCAAATAATAACCACATAGACTAATTTCATCCATATAAAATAAATTTACATATAAATTAGTTAATTTAAATTAGAAAATGTTGATTATATTATAAATATTTGATTTATGGATCCTTTAGGTAGACTTCTAAAAGAAGTCTTCTAAGTAGACGTGTAAAGAAGTTTTACTGTTAAATGATATCTTAAATTTTAATTATAAAAATTAATTTGATAAAACAATATATATACATTACAAATAACATGAAAATTGTCATCTATATAAAATACAATTTCATAAAAATGAGTTAATTAAAACCAAAAAAGGTAAATTAGATAGATTTAATTGATTTAGGGTTTATTTTAGATACATACTAAGGTTTAGGGTATAGATAATGATTAAAAAAAAACACTAATATTTTATAAATGAAAGTTTCTGGTTTGGCAAATGATGTAGAATTGATATTTTTATTATTTAAAATGTAAAATTATGAACATATCAAGCAATTTTATAAATTTTTATATAAATTTTTGATTTAGGATTTGTATTAAAATATACTGTTTATTCAAGGTTTAGAGTTTAGGGTAAAGAAGACTAATGTGGGAACGGTTTCTATTGCTCACATTTGTTTGTGATGGTTTTGATTTTGTTACAATCTTTTCGGAGATTCATTTCTTGATCTTGTTTTGTTTGGTGTTTTTGTTAAATGATGCGGTTTAACACGTTCTGTTGTGTTGATTACACGTTCTTCTTAAGATCTTCGTTTCTTTTTGCCTAACTGCAGAGTGTTGATCAAATAGGAAGTCGAGCTGACAGGATGAAATTTGAAATTGACGAGCTCTACCTGTTTTCGAGTTCTGATCTTCAGGTATACTTTATTTTTTATGTGGATTAGTTTTCTTTTAATCGTAAGAAGATAAACGTCATATTTTAACTCTTCTGAGTTTTGGTTAAATATGCAGGTATTACGGAATGTTCCGCTTCTGTGTAGCAGACAGTGAACACGATCGGAGAGAAGGCACAGAGCAATACCAATTCATCGAGCGTTGCCTTGCCTCTGTTGACAGAAAGACTCAGCCTTGGCTCATCTTTATTTTGCCTGCAAGAGTGTCGAAAAGTCGCGGAAGAGCAAGGTTCTTCAAGAGGTAATCACGAGATCTGTCTCATCTTTGCCGATTTAGTGGTTTCATGCTTGATTGATTGATTCTAAGGAGTGTATCTCTGAGTAATATCACTTGNGAGTAATATCACTTGTTTCTCGTTTTCTTATAATATGGTACTAAGATTCATGGTTCTAATAACTTCAGGGGATGGGTTTTATAGCTGGCCTGCTGCTTCTTTATATGAGCAAAGAAGATGCGTTCTGGTTATTAGTAGCATTGCTTCTTTCTTCTTATGAGTTTAACGGTGATGATATTCCGATTATCTCTGGTTCTGCTTTGTTAGCTGTTGAGACTCTTACTGAGAACCCTAACGTGAAGAGA
>OVBI01001234.1:0-39068 GCA_900406495.1 Sisymbrium altissimum | reverse complement strand
CTTTTGAATTATACTTCATTTTAAATTTTGGCTATATATAGAAACTTGATGTAATAATATATAAATCATCAAATCATCAATAAATTGAATTCAATTTAGATTAATTTATATATTCAAAAATGGAAATACAGAAAATTAAATAATCTCTTTTATATTATATTTATTGCAATTTATTTATTTAAACTCATAAACACACTATATATTTAAATTATATCTATTATAGAATTGTATTTAAATATTTTTTAAAGTTGTAAACATTCACTTTTTAAAAAAATAAAATTATAATATAAATTAAATATTATAAAATAATTATAGAATATTTTCACTCTGCACATAGTGCAGGTTACTACCTAGTATATAAGTGTTACAAGAGATCACCTATATTAGTCATATATTGTGTGTGGTGGTTTTTACTGGTTCAAAACTATTTCTTGTAGGAGTCATTTTGGAGATAATGATTGAGTTTGCGCTAGTGAAAGCTTCCTAATCCAATTTGTCAGTGGTTCCCTACTTTTGATATCGTTTCTCAATGTTTCAGAATCTGTGGTTTTGTTTTACTATTTGTAAAGCATGTTTCTCTAAAATATCTAACGCATCATCATCATGTATAACGACTTTTGCAAATTATTTATCGGTAATGAATTTCATGCGTTGAAAAAAAAAAGATTGTTGAATAATTCTTTGCTCATATGATGTATTATGGAAGTTAAACTTAAGTGAATAAAATTAGACTTTTGGAGAAACTTAGAGCTATTTCATTACTTCGTCAAATCATTTTTTTGTTTGTTTGTTTGTGGAACCTTCGTCAAATGATAAAACGAGGAAAAAAAAACAGCACAAATTCATATAAACACTTGATATTACGAATTGTTTAATTAGTTTAATCCGAAAATGGAAAAAAAATTAATAGCAGGAAGGAATCTATAATGCACCGGAGAGACACCGAAATGTGACACACACATGAAGACCGCCTTTAACCCTCACAAAGTCATCAAACTGTAAAAAAACACCTTCACGCGACTCTTTCTTCTCCCAACGATCATCTCCAACAATCTCAGATCGCAATACTCCCCTTAATCGCTCTCATCCGTAACAGAATTTCACTCAATCATACAATCGCACCGTACCGATTTCTCAATTTCGCTATTTTTTTTTCATTTTCCGTAAATGAGAAATTAGGGTTTAAGCATCCGATCTCTCCCCCTAGCCCAGGTGGCTAATCTCAAAACCAAGCTAAAGAGCTGGGGGCGAATCAGTCTCATTCCCGCCATTATCCTGGCGTCATCACCGATCAAACCAGGGTAAGAGGAGGATTCTGGGACTTCCTCAAACCTCTTCCTCGTAACAACACCTTACAATTCATCGATTCAATAACCACCGATCGGACCATGGATACGGTTACAAGAGGTAACGTCATCGCGTCAACAACAATTTCGGAAGAGCCGGAGTATCTCGCTAGGTACTTTGTGGTCAAACACTCATGGCGTGGACGTTATAAAAGGATCCTTTGTATATCAAGCGGTGGAATCGTTACGCTTGATCCGAACACGTTAGCGATTACTAATTCGTATGATCTTGGTAGTAATTTCGATGGTGGTTCGCCTTTGATTGGGAGAGATGAGAGTAGTGAGAGTGTTGGTGGTGAGTTTACTATCAATGTTAGGACTGATGGGAAAGGGAAATTTAAAGCTATGAAGTTCTCGTCTAAGTGTAGAGCGAGTATTTTGACTGAGTTGTATCGGTTGAGATGGAATCAGATTAGACCTGTTGCTGAGTTTCAGGTGCTTCATCTTAGACGACGGAATGCTGAATGGGTTCCTTATGTAAGTATAAAGTCTTTCCATTTTCTAAGCTTTTATGAATTGTATAGTTCGTGAGGTTTGCCTTTAGCTGTGTAAGATAGTTGAATGTTTCATTGAAAGTTGCAACTGGTGTTACTAATCGAATAGTTGATACAATTCTTCTTCTTTTATAGTTAATGTAGGTGAATCCACAGTACTGAACTTTTGTTCCTTGTGTAATTACCGTGGTTCCATCTCTAAGCTTTTATGAATGGTTTCTCTGATACAAAATTGTGCCTTGGTATAGTTTGTGAGGTTAATTTTGTTTTGAAGTCGGACTAGGCCTTTAGCTGTTCAAGATAGTTGAAAGTTGCAACTGGTCGTAAAAAAAAAATTCTTTTTATGAACTGACAGTACTTTTCATCTGCAGAAATTGAAAGTCACGTATGTTGGTTTGGAGCTCATTGACTCAAAGTCTGGTGATTCACGGTGGATTTTGGATTTCAGAGATATGGGTTCTCCAGCAATTATTCTTCTCTCTGATGCATACAGGACGAAATCTACCGACTCTGCTGGGTTTGTTCTGTGTCCCATGTATGGGAGAAAGTCGAAAGCTTTCAGAGCTGCACCTGGGACAACGAATTCCTCCATTGTCGCAAGTTTGGTACTAATGAGATGCTTGGACATTAGTTGACAAGTTATTCCTAACTTATTGCTTTAAAATTTGATTAAGCAATGTAACACTGCACATGTAGATTGATGATTGCGAATTTCTTTCGCAGGCTAAGACTGCAAAGTCTATGGTTGGGGTGTTCTTGTCTGTCGATGGTTCACTATCGCTGACAGTGTCGGATTATATGACACGAAGGGGTACTTACAACCCCTCTTGCTTATGTGTCTTGTGAAGTTCACCTGTCTTCGCTTAATCTTGTTTTTTAGTTTCTTTTGATTGCCACAACTTAATTGTAAAATTTACGATGCAGCTAAAGAAGCAGTTGGAGCTGAAGAAACTCCTAATGGGTGGTGGTCGGTTACTAAATTGCGATCTGCTGCTCATGGAACTCTAAACATGCCTGGACTTAGCTTGGCAATTGGCCCTAAAGGAGGACTTGGTGAGCATGGTGATGCTGTACCCCGTCAGCTAATTCTTACTAAGGCCTCCCTTGTTGAGAGACGAATAGATAACTATGAAGTAAGTTGGCAACACGTTTTAGATAGACTTTCTATGTATATGACTATTTTATGCTGCTTTACTTTCTTTGTTTAATTAGAATTTATATTTATTTTTTGTCGTTATTTTAAGAGCTTTCCATGATATGGTCGTGCCTTTAATAGAATATAAGTCAAATAAGTTACAACTTTTGAGATGATATGGTAAGACTGTAATAAATATCTAGGAAGTAGCATTTACGTTCTGCTAGTTCAGTTTGGTTTTGTTTTGTGACTTTTGTCAAATTCTGAGAATACTGCTTAGATGTGTGCAGGTTGTTATCTTTCGTCCTCTATCTTCAGTAAGTACACTTGTCCGGTTCGCTGAGGAGCCCCAAATGTTTGCTATCGAGTTCAGTGATGGATGTCCAGTACATGTGAGTATGTTCTGCTTCTATGTTACATATTCATTTCCTGATTATTAGCTAACCTCTGTGCCACATGTTCTAGGTCTACTCGAGCATATCCCGAGACAACCTACTTGCAGCAATTCTTGATGTTTTGCAAACAGAAGTACGTAGAGTCGTCATTTTTAGAAACCAATATGTTTGACCTAAACATTTTCATATAGTAATACTTTGCTTTAGTTGCACGGAAAATGTCGGTAGAGCGGTACACTGATAAATGTGGGAAATATGACGCAGGGACAATCCCCGATACCAGTGTTACCAAGACTTACCATGCCAGGTCATCGCATTGATCCTCCTTGTGGAAGAGTTAGTTTGGTCTCTGGACCACAACATCTTGTTACTGATATGGAAACTAGCTCTCTACATCTGAAACATTTAGCTGCTGCTGCAAAAGATGCAGTTGCCGAAGGTGGGTCTGTTCCTGGTTGTCGGGCTAGGCTATGGCGTAGAATAAGGGAGTTCAATGCTTGTATCCCATATACGGGTGTGCCGGCGAATATTGAAGTCCCTGAGGTGACTTTGATGGCATTGATTACAATGCTCCCATCAACTCCAAATCTCCCTCTAGACGCCCCTCCTTTGCCAGCTCCTTCGCCGAAAGCAGCAGCAACTGTTATTGGCTTTGTTGCATGTTTGCGTAGGTTATTGTCTTCCAGGACTGCAGCATCCCATATAATGTCTTTCCCTGCTGCTGTAAATAGGATAATGGGTTTACTTAGGAACGGTTCTGAAGGCGTGGCTGCTGAAGCTGCTGGGCTTATTGCGTCCCTCATTGGTGGAGGGTCAGCAGATTTAAGTACTGTACCAGATTCCCGAGGAGAAAAACATGCAACTATCATGCATACCAAGTCTGTTTTGTTTGCTCAACAGGGCTATGTAACCATCCTGGTAAATCGATTGAGGCCCACGTCAGTCTCACCTTTGTTTTCGATGGCGATTGTTGAAGTCTTTGAGGCTATGGTTTGTGATCCACATGGAGAGACTACCCAATACACTGTTTTTGTAGAAATGTTACGTCAAATAGCTGCGCTACGACGCCGTTTATTTTCACTCTTTGCACATCCTGCTGAAAGTGTTAGGGAAATCATTGCTGTTATAATGCGTACAATAGCTGAAGAAGATGCAATTGCTGCAGAGTCAATGCGTGATGCTGCTTTGCGGGATGGTGCTTTGTTGAGACATTTATTGAATGCATTTTCTCTTCCTGCCAGTGAACGGCGTGAGGTAAGTAGGCAGCTTGTGGCACTCTGGGCAGATTCTTACCAACCAGCTTTGGATCTACTCTCTCGAGTTCTGCCACCTGGGCTTGTTGCATATTTGCATACACGTCCTGATGATGTTGTCGACGACACAAATCAAGAAGGATCATCAACAAATAGGCGGCAGAAAAGATTACTTCAGCAGAGAAAAGGTCGCATAGCAAGAGGAACGGGTGCTCAAGATTTTCCTCTTCCCTCTGGTAACAATGTTGAGACTGCCGATGCAGCAAAACAGATGGGTGTAAATGCCGGTACTGTAGCCGATAACTTTCAAAGGCCTGCTGCAGAAACTTCCTCCGAAGCTTCGAATCCACAGGCCTCTTCTTTTCCAGGTGGTGACAGTACCACTGCAGGGGTTTCACAAAATGGGTATCAAGCATTTGCTTCAAATCCGACAAATGCAAATGGGAATGAGCAGCATGACACAAATGCATCTAATATGGTTGGTTCTGAACCAAACTTGTATGGCATCCAGAATTCAGTTCTTCCAGCACCTGCTCAAGTTATTGTAGAAAGTACACCTGTAGGTTCGGGAAAGCTACTTCTAAATTGGCGTGAGTTTTGGCGAGCCTTTGGCCTTGACCATAATCGTGCAGATCTCATCTGGAATGAGCGTACAAGGCAAGAATTAAGGGAAGCTTTGAAGGCTGAAGTTCGTAGCCTAGATGTCGAGAAAGAGCGCACGGAAGATATTTCCCCAGGATCTGTGGCTGTCGAGCCCACAACTGGCCAAGAGACTATCCCACGTATATCTTGGAACTATTCCGAGTTCGCTGTTAGATATCCTAGCTTGTCTAAAGAAGTTTGTGTTGGTCAATATTATCTCCGGTTATTGCTTGAAAGTGGGAGCGTTGGCAAGGCACAAGATTTCCCTCTTCGTGATCCAGTTGCTTTTTTCAGGGCACTCTATCATCGCTTCCAGTGTGATGCTGATATGGGGCTTACTGTTGGTGGCGCGGTTCCAGATGAATTGGGTCCATCAGGCGATTGGTGTGATATGAGCCGGCTTGATGGTTTTGGTGGAGGGGGAGGAGCGTCTGTTAGGGAACTTTGTGCAAGAGCGATGGCCATTGTCTATGAGCAACACTACAGCATAATAGGTCCCTTTGAAGGCACTGCACATATTACAGGACTGATAGATCGGACGGATGATAGAGCATTGAGGCATCGCCTGATTCTTCTCTTAAAGGTATCATAAATTATCAAAATTTTGTCAGTTTTCTTAACATTTTTTTAAAGGTTTTGATGTATGAATAAGATCGTCACATCCAATATTGTCCTGAGATAGTTTGACAACTAAGAGTACACATCTCTTTTCATGCAGTGTTGCTTACTTTTTTTCTCGTACATGCAGGCTTTAGTGAAGGTCTTGTTAAACGTCGAAGGTTGTGTTGTTGTTGGTGGTTGTGTCCTAGCTGTCGATCTGCTGACGGTTGTTCATGAAAACTCGGAAAGGACTCCGATTCCATTACAGTCAAATTTAATTGCTGCTACTGCATTTATGGAAGCACCTAAGGAATGGATGTACATTGACAAAAGTGGTGAAGAAGTTGGACCTGTAGAGAAGGACGTCATCAGAAGCTTATGGTCTAAAAAGGAGATTGACTGGACAACAAAGTGTCGGGCTTTTGGAATGTCAGACTGGAAGAAATTGCGTGATATCCGTGAACTTAGGTGGGCAGTAGCTGTCCGAGTTCCAGTCCTCACACCTACACAGGTAAAACTATGGATTACTTTGTGTGTGACTTGCTTTTCACAGATTTTATATATGCTTTTCATGTCCATTACCTTGTTGTTCTGTCCTCATTTTGACATGTTTATGCAAGACTCAATCTAATTGGTGAGATACTACTCAGGTAGGGGATGCTGCATTGTCCATATTGCATAGCATGGTTTCGGCTCATTCAGATTTGGATGACGCAGGAGAAATTGTAACTCCAACACCAAGAGTAAAACGTATCTTGTCTAGCACACGTTGTCTTCCTCACATTGCTCAGGTAATGCTTTCTTTCTCTGCTCTAGTTTTTCCCTATTTCGTAGCATCTGAGAGAGGAGTTGCAACATAAGTTAGTATTTGAATCTTACTCGATTAGTTTTCCTCCATTGAAAGAGTGGGAGTTGGAGACTGCATTATTTTTAATCATTAACTGAAATCATTATAACCCTGTGTTAATGTGATGTCTTTCCAAATTTTAGGCTATGCTTTGTGGCGAACCAGTTATTGTGGAGGCCAGTGCTGCTCTTCTGAAAGAGGTTGTTACCAGAAACCCTAAAGCGATGATACGCCTGTACAACACAGGTGCCTTTTACTTTGCCCTTGCTTACCCTGGATCCAACCTGTACTCAATCGCACAACTCTTCTCGGTCACCCATGTGCATCAAGCGTTTCATGGTGGGGAAGAAGCTACTGTTTCCTCTTCTCTGCCGCTTGCTAAGCGAAGCGTATTGGGTGGTCTTCTACCTGAGTCCTTGTTATATGTGTTAGAGCGTAGTGGACCGGCTGCGTTTGCAGCTGCCATGGTTTCTGATTCCGATACTCCGGAGATTATATGGACACATAAAATGAGAGCAGAACATCTTATATGTCAGGTATTTTATATTACTTGCTGTGGGCTTTAGGTCATTTCTCTTTGACCACCATTTGTAAACTAATCATTTTTTCAAATATATTTGAGCTCTAATTTATCGTTTCTCTCCTCAGGTTTTGCAGCATCTTGGTGACTATCCCCAGAAATTGTCACAGCACTGCCACTTTCTGTATGATTATGCTCCCATGCCACCTGTCACATACCCAGAACTTAGAGATGAGATGTGGTGTCACCGTTACTATCTAAGAAATTTATGTAATGACATTCGATTCCCAAATTGGCCGATTGTTGAACATGTGGAGTTTCTACAATCATTACTCGTGATGTGGCGCGAAGAGTTGACTAGAAAACCCATGGATCTTTCTGAAGAAGAAGCTTGCAAAATACTAGAAATATCCCTGAATGATGTTTCAAGTGATGACCTAAACGGGAGGGCCCAAGTTGAGTTAAATGAGGAGACATCTAATATAACTAAACAGATCCAAAACCTTGATGAAGAGAAACTAAAGCGCCAGTATAGAAAACTTGCGATGAAGTACCATCCTGATAAGAATCCAGAAGGAAGAGAAAAGTTTCTGGCCGTTCAAAAAGCTTATGAATGCCTACAGGTACGTCAACCAAGTTCTGATCATTTTCTGGATTTGAGGTTTCTTCCAGTTATGTGTTTAGCTTAGCATCGTAGTCTGTTATTGTACCTTTCTTTTAGAGCATTGGAGCATCTCATTATATGTTGAAAAGTGCGAACATCTTGGATACAAGCAAATAATTCATGTTCAAGTCAATTGATGAATGCTAGATGTAGTAATTACTTTGCTTCTTTCTTTAGGAGATAAAATATTGGTCAACTTTTTCATTTTTGGTGTTTGTACGACGAACATTAATGGGGAGTTTGTGCATGATATTCTCATCTAATTTGAAGTTAATGAACATGCTCGACTTTTAACGCAAGAAGTAAAGTGTATCTATGAAACTCTGGCAATGTGTTTTACTCAACTCCATAATATGATCTAGTGTTAAATTTTTTTTTTCTTTCTTGGGCACTGGAACATGAATTATTTGCTTGTATCCAAGATTTATCATATTAAATTCTTCCGTTCTACTTATAGGCAACAATGCAAGGATTGCAAGGTCCACAGCCTTGGAGGGTGCTGCTTTTACTGAAAGCGCAGTGCATCTTGTATCGACGTTATGGACATGTGTTGCAGCCTTTCAAATATGCTGGCTATCCAATGTTACTTGATGCAGTTACAGTGGACAAGGAGGACAACAACTTTCTGTCTAACGATAGATCCCCTCTCCTTGTTGCAGCATCTGAGCTTGTTTCATTAACGTACTTACTTTTCTTGCTTTTGCAGTTCTAATTTTGTTTATTCAAAGTTATCTGTTCCACCTACTTTATTTTCCTGCTTTTTACCGTGTCAGCTGTGCTGCATCGTCATTGAATGGTGAAGAGCTAGTGAGAGATGGTGGTGTGCAGCTTCTTTCGACTCTTCTTTCCCGCTGCATGTGTGTGGTTCAGCCAACAACTTCACAAAACGAACCAGCTGCAATCATTGTCACAAATGTAATGCGTACATTTGCTGTAATAAGTCAGTTTGAGAGTGCAAGGGCTGGAATTCTAGAGTTATCAATTCTGATTGAAGACATTGTGCACTGTACGGAATTAGAACTTGTGCCTGCAGCCGTTAATGCTGCTCTTCAGACTATTGCCAATGTTTCTGTCTTCCCCGAACTTCAGCATGGTCTGCTAAAGGCCGGTGCCTTATGGTGAGCTATTTTCTTTCTTTTTGCTGTCGTCAATATGTTCTTGTTCAGTTAGATTTGACCCGAATTTTTTTTTTGTCTTGGTTACACTCATTTGGTCCTTTGATTTGTGTGTCTGTTTGATCAGGTACATTCTCCCATTATTACTACAGTATGACTCAACTGCAGAGGAATCTAATTCTGTCGAGTCTCATGGGGTTGGAGTTAGCATTCAAATTGCCAAGAATGAGCATGCCGTACAAGCATCACAAGCCCTATCGAGGCTTAGTGGTCTGTCTGCAGATGAGGGTTTGACACCTTACTATGCAACTGCGGCTGATGTTCTCAGAGCATTGCTGACTCCAAAGCTTGCTAGTTTGTTGAAAGATGAAGTTGCGAAAGATTTGTTAACCAAACTAAACACAAATTTGGAGACGCCGGAGGTAAAGCTTTATCGTTTTCTGATATTTTAGCTTGACCAGCAAGAATATTGAAATGAATTTTGCATAAACATCTTCGGAATTCACATTTCCATGTACATTTGGTCAATACTTGAGTCTAAGCCTCGTCACTCTCATGATAAATATATGTTTAATGTCATCATATTGCAGAACTTCTATTCTTCAAAGTCTTTCTCTGCATGCACATATGAAATTTGCTGAACACTTCACCGAGTGTTAATATTAAGCTTTTGGCTGGATAGACTATAATTGTATCAAATTTTTGTTTCACAGATTATCTGGAACTCTGCAACTCGGTCAGAGCTTTTGAATTTTGTGGAAGAACAACGTGCCTGCCAGGGCCCTGTTGGTTCATATGATCTGAAAACTGCGCAATCTTTTGCATATGAGGCACTGGCTAAAGAGGTTTACATTGGCAATGTTTACTTGAAGGTCTATAATGATCAACCCGACTCAGAAATCAGTGAACCAGAAACATTCTGCAATGCTCTAATCGACTTTATATCATCTTTAGTGCATACTGAGTTGCCCTCTGTTTCTGAGGACAATAATATGATTGAGGAGAGCAGCTCATCTAATGAAGCTGCGGAACTTGAAAGTACTGTAGCAGAAACCTCATTGACTGAAGAACATTCCGATCATCAATCATCACCTGAGGGGATGAAGAAGGAAGAGCAATCTCTGATTGATCACCTCCAATTAGCATTGACTGCTCTTCAGGTACTCACAATCATATGGAGAATGTGAACGTGTAAATATGAAAGAAGTCAGCATGTCTGACCTTTTCTTTGCCTTTTTTTTGTGTGCAGAACTTGCTTACAAAGTATCCTGATCTGGCTTCAGTGTTTTCGTCTAAAGAGAGATTATTACCTCTCTTTGAATGCTTTTCAGTACCCATTGCTTCAAAAACTGATATTCCAAAACTCTGCCTGAATGTCCTGTCTCGCCTTACTGCATATGCTCCTTGCTTGGAGACAATGGTATCCGATGGATCTAGTCTTCTTCTCCTCTTGCAAATGCTTCATTCTGCACCTTCCTTTCGCGAGGGTGCTCTCCATGTTCTTTATGCTTTGGCAAGCACACCGGAACTTGCTTGGGCTGCTGCAAAACATGGTGGTGTAGTATACATTCTAGAACTTTTATTGCCTTTGCAAAGTAATGATTCTTAACTCTCCTTTTCCAATTGCTTTCTAATTGCATGCAATGGCATCCATGACACAAAATGGTCTTGTGCAGAAGAAATTCCCATGCAGCAAAGAGCTGCAGCGGCTTCTTTGTTGGGGAAGCTTGTCGCACAACCCATGCATGGGCCTAGAGTTATTATCACACTAGTGAGATTCCTTCCAGACGGTCTTGTATCCATTATTCGTGATGGACCGGGAGAGGCTGTTGTACATGCTCTTGAGCGGACCACAGAGACTCCAGAACTTGTGTGGACACCAGCAATGGCAGCATCTTTGTCTGCACAGATTGCGACCATGGCATCCGATCTTTATCGTGAACAACAGAAGGGCTCTGTAATTGAATGGGATGTACCCGAGCAGTCACCTGGTCAACCAGGAATTAAAGACGAGCCACAGGTTATTTTTTATTTATTTAAACTGATACGAGAACTATTGCAGTAGCGAAAGAGTTTTTTAGTGGAAGCATACTCCTTAATGCGAGTTATCTTTGTAGGTAAGTGGAATCTATGTCAGGCTTTTCTTAAAAGATCCCAAATTTCCTCTGAGAAATCCAAAAGGATTCTTAGAAGGACTGCTGGAGCAGTATTTGTCAGCAATGGCGGCAACACATTATGAAAAGCAGCCTGTTGACCCTGAGCTCCCTCTCCTTCTCTCTGCGGCATTGGTTTCTTTGTTGCGTGTGCATCCTGGACTTGCAGATCACATAGGAACTCTCGGTTATGTCCCAAAACTTGTCGCTGCTGTGGCGTATGAGGGCAGGCGGGAGACGATGTCTTCAGGAGAAGTGAAGGCTGAAGAAATCGGCTCTGATGGAGCGAACGAGACAGCCGATTCCTCAAGCCTACCTGGGCAAACTCCTCAAGAACGTGTGCGCCTTAGCTGCTTACGTGTTCTACATCAACTTGCCGCTAGTACCACCTGTGCCGAAGCAATGGCTGCAACTAGTGCTGGGAATGCCCAGGTTCTCTACTATATTCCTTCTCTTACTAACACATGCCATTAATTGTTAAAACTACTTATTAGTGTTGCTTGCAACATTGTAATGGACTCTGGAGTTGTTTAAACACCAGGTGGTTCCACTTCTCATGAAAGCAATAGGATGGCTTGGTGGGAGCATTTTAGCACTTGAGACACTTAAGCGTGTTGTTGTTGCTGGAAATCGAGCAAGAGATGCGCTTGTTGCGCAGGGTCTAAAGTAAGTTCATCCTGTTACATCATGATTTTTGTCTATGGCACTCAAGTTGACAATTACTCACACTCCATTCATCTCTGAATGCCATCCCCGTTCAGATTGTGGAAAATGGTCGTTTTATAAGTGACCAAACTCACCTTTTAAGGCTTGATAATTGGCAGGGTTGGTCTTATTGAGGTTCTTCTTGGGCTGCTTGACTGGAGAACGGGAGGAAGGTATGGGCTCAGCTCTCACATGAAATGGAATGAATCTGAAGCATCGATCGGGCGGGTGCTTGCAGTTGAGGTTAGTATCAGTTTGTTGATAAATTGAGTGACAATCTCGTTTTCTCTTTTTAGATTTGTGATTCATGAAATAATTTGAATCATATACGTGTCAGGTATTGCATGGTTTTGCAACAGAAGGAGCACACTGCTCAAAAGTGCGTGAGATACTTGACGCTTCGGAAGTAAGTTGTGATAATAAAACTTTGAAATATTAGTGTCTTGTCCAAATGTTTATTTTTGTAAATATATAATCTAAATTGAACTTGACAGGTGTGGAGTGCGTATAAAGACCAAAAGCACGATCTCTTCCTTCCATCGAACACGCAATCAGCGGCTGGAGTGGCTGGCTTTATCGAGAACTCATCCAACAGTCTCACTTACGCACTTACGGCTCCTCCTTCTTCTTCTTCGTCTCCTTGACCTAATTACTGCCTTTTGTATATCCTTTTGTAAAGTCCTATCAGTTTCCTTGCGTTCTTCTTTCTATAGAGAAGAGAGATTGTCATTTGTAAATGTTTGATGAGAAAGTAAAAAAAAGATATTGTGGTTTTTACTTGGATACGTACCATGTCTCTTCTTCTTTAGTCTTTACCTCTATTTTAATTTGTTTTGTTAAAATCATAATGTGGATCCCAAATCTGGAAGTTTGATAGTGTTTTTCTTACTGAGTTTCTCTTGATTTTTATTTGTCGTTGGGAGTGGGTTTGATACTTGCATCACACTTCACTGAAATAATCAATTTTTGGTGTAAATCTATTTAATTTCAAATGTAATTAAACTATTTTTACAACATAAATATCAATTAAAATTAAATTTATTACAGTGGATTATAATTGTCTACGGCAGGATATGTGATTGTTTCTTGCTTATAACTTGTATTGTATGTAAAAGATTTTGACCTCCGATGGGATATATTAGTGACTGAGTGCACACGTGTGATGTGTCTAAATATGAATAGTATCGAGTATATATGAGAGAACTTGGTGATGTTGAAGGTGAAACGTCCAACGTCTATTTTAATATATCGTAAGTAATCGCAAAAGCTTTGGAAACTGAAAATACGAAGAATCTCTTCTGTTTTGGGATTTTAATTCAATGAACTTGCATATGGTAACACCAAACATTACTACGGGAAATAGCCGATTCATAGATCTATGGTTCCGATTAATACTTAAACTTATCATCTGTGCAAAAACATACATCAATACTGGAAAAATGATGATTTCATTCTTCAACATAGATCTGTAATTCTGATCCCAATTAGTACATCAACTCAACACTTATACCAAAACATATCCCAATTCTATTTTTCTTTTAGTTACCTTCTCAAACAAATAAAATTAGGCCAATACATTGACTCTTTCCGTTAATCAAATGTTTGATGATACTGACATGTCCATTAGAGTGTATTACGTATTAATGTAGTCACAAATCTAGTCACATAATTAAATTATCAATTCAAATAAAAAGTTTTTTAATAAAATTTTCAAAAATAAACATAAATTTCATCTCTTTCTTTGACAGTTTCCTGACGAAAAAATCAAGAAGAAAATGAAATGTTTCAGCAACAGCAAATGATTCGCTAATCCTAATCTCTCCGCACTCAGAACGGCCATCGAAAACCATCATTGTGCTCATTATAAAAATCTGCTGAGAAGACACACTTTAAGTTTCAGAAACGGTTTCTTCAAGATATGAACCTACTCATTATTATGGTTAGCTTGTGATGGTAATAATGCAGAGTATCCTCTTCGATGGGTTGACAATGAGATCCAATCTCCTTGATGGTGGTGATGAGTCCATGACCGAGAATGGAAAAAGAGTCGTTGATGTCGAAACATTGAAGGCGAGTGGATCTCAATGTCATCACATCGCCGAGCATACTAATTTTGACATCAACGACTTCTTTTCCGAAACATTGAAGGCGGCGGCTGTTGCCAAAACATTTGGTTTTCTTCTTGGTTTCTTTGTCGAGAACTGTCGAAGAAGGAGATGAACTTTATGTTTATTTCTGAAAAATTCATTAAAGGACTTTATTTATTCTAATTGATAATTGAATTATGTGACTAGATTTGTGACTGGATTAACACGTAATACCTCTAACGGACAGGTCAGCATCATCAAACATTTGACTAATGGAAATAGTCAATGTATGATTTGGCCTAACTTTATTAGTTTGGGTAAGAAATTCAAAAAAAAAAACAAAGAATTGGGGTATGTTTTGGCACAAGTGATGAGTTGAGGTACTGATCGAGACTGCGGATCTATGTTGAGGCATGAATTGGCCGTGTTTCAGTGTTGGGGTATGTTTTGGCACAGGTGCTGAGTTGAAGTATTGATCGGGACCGCGGATCTATGTTGAGGTATAAATTGACCGTTTTTGTTAATAGCAATTTGTGACTATTATACCTTTTTGTTGATAAGGCTAATCCATATCGATTTTTTTTTTAAATTTAGAGAGACTAACCTTTCGAAAAAAAAAAAGAAACTAATGTTTATAAGAAGACTATACCACCAACTTACAGAACAATTATCGGTAGAAATAATTATTCCAGCACCATCAACCTAAATCAATGTTACTTATTATAAACCTACTAATGAAATTAAACATTTTGAATACATTTTTACCACCAAAAAAACATTTTGAATACTCGTATATTAGAATATGTTTGACTGAAACTAGGAAACAAAAGAAAGTTTCTGTCAATATATATAAGTTTTTTAAAATAATCATTATTAACATAAATATATAAACTCTAAATTCTAAAATGTAAACCTTAAACCTCAAAATCTAAACTCTTTAATCCTAAGGATTTGGAAACCCAAACTGATTAGTATACAGTTGACCCAAAATAAAATATTAAACTCTAACCCCTAACCCCTAAACCTTAAAATCTAAACCCTAAACCTCAAAATCTAAACCCTAAGGATTTGTGAATCCAAACTGAATAGTATACAATTGACCCAAAATTAAACATTAAACCCTATACACTAAACTCTAAACCCTATAATCTAAACCCTAAACCCTAAGGATTTCTGAACCCAAACTGATTATCATACAATTGACCTAAAAGGTTAAAGCTAAATTCTAAACTCTTAAACCTAAACCCCAAAATCTAAACCTTAAACCCAAAAATTTATGAACATTTTCAAGTTTCCATAAAGTTGCATATGGTAATATAAATTTGCATACATGTTGATATAAATGTTTAAATATTAACATCTACAAATATTGTTTATCTTTTTTATTTAAACCATAAAATATATGTTTTCATACCTTTACGTATTAAGTTAAAGCATACGAAAACCACTGTCTCTGATTACACAAGATCTATAGGTCTTTCCGACATATCCCATCTTTTAATTTCCAATATCAACCGCTAAAATCACCAATGAAAACGAACCGTCGCATCATCGCCTGAATCACCGTAGTCTGAACCTCTTTGGAGAATTGATGTTTGTGGATAAGGAGTATGAACAGTAATATATACAGAAGGTAATTTATGGATTTTGGAGAAGATGGATATATCAGACGAAATAAATATAAGGCGGCTCATTTTTTGATCAAGTTATCCCTTTAGACAAAATCTTCACGAAATGCCATTACAAAAAAAAAAAAAAAAGGCAAACGGTCATAATTCATGGAGAAAAGTTTACTTTCTTTGTGACCTTTTTCAGAAGGCTATCTGACCGAATTTTAGCCCAAAAGTAGTCGGTCAACCTAGTTACCCTACTATTTTTCATGAGATATTGCAAATAGGTTAGACTAGAGAATTGCAAAAGTCTGTAAATAACAATCTCCTGTTTGAAAAAAGGGAGCAAAGAAACAGTTGTAAAAGGAGCATGGAGGATACACATTAAATGCAAACACAGATCACATAATCAAAAAGATATCATAGTATATAATTCACGTTTTTTCTTATTTGTTTATTTGTGCATATATAATAGTAGATAATCAAAAAGATATCATAGTAGATAATACACATTAAATGCATTTCGTATTGGTGAATTGATGCTTTCCTCCTGACAAAACTTGAAAAAATCTGAATTATCTACTTTCCGGCAATCCGAGGAATGACAGCCAGCTCTGCATTTCAGGCTGGGCAGAATGCCGAGCTGGTCACTTCTCCTCTTTTGGCCGAGCTGACTGCATTCTGCTCGAAGGATCGCGATTTTCTTGGTTTTTTTGGAGAAACCGATTGGAAAATAGCACGATCAGCTCGGCAGTCGGAGGAGTGACAGTCAGCTCGAAATTTCTGGCTGAGTAGAATGCCGAGCTGGTCACTTCTCCTCTTTAGGCCGAGCTGATTGCATCATGCTCGAAGAATCGCGACTTTTATCATTTTTTTTGAAGAAACCGAACGGAAAACAGGACGAATAACTCGGCAGTCCGAGGAGTGAAAGTCAGCTCGGCATTTCTGGCTGGGCAGAATGCCGAGCTGGTCACTTCTCCTTTTTTTGGCCGAGCTGATTTCATCATGCTTGAAGAATCGCGACTTTTATCGGTTTTTCAGAGAAACCGATCGGAAAATAGGACAATCAACTCGGCAGTTTGAGGAGTGACAGTCAGCTCGGTATTTTTGGCTGGACAGAATGCCGAGCTGGTCACTTCTCCTTTTTTGGCCGAGCTGACTGCATTCTTGAAGAACCGCGACTTTTATTGGTTTTCCTGAGAAACCGTTAAGAAAACAGGACCATCACCTCAGCAGTCCGAGGAATGACAGTCAGCTCGGCATTTATGGCTGTACAGAATGCAGAGATAGTCACTTCTCCTATTTTGGCCGAGCTGAATGTCTTTCGCTTGAATAACCGTGACTTTTATGGTTTTTCGGGAAAATCTCTCGAAAATTAGCTTTTCGTATTCTTTTTGCGAAGTTATTGACAAAATGGTTCTAGCCAAGCTATATTCCGAATATCGATCTTCTTTCTGAAAATATCTAAATATGGAAGATTGTTCCGATATTCGAATATTTTAATCGTTAATTCTGGAAGTGTGGGTTTTGACCCCAACAATGTTGCAGTTTACTAACAACTTCATGTGTTATATACTTGGTATTCTGAACAAAAAAGAATTCATCCCATCCATAGACAGAGCAAGTCGAAGATTTCTCGGTTCAGACGCAAACTGTGGCCATTTATCATTAACCTGATCCCAAATTATTGAATCCACTGGATGCCGCATCATTACATCTTCAGAACCACTACTGAAATGTCAACGTAAATCTTCAGCCAACCTTCTTGATATATACATCCTTATGAATCTGTCATTTATCAGGGAATTTCTTAGAACCTTAGCTGGGATCCCATTCTTTTTCTCTCATGTGTGCTATCCATCTCCCATCTTGAAGAACTACATCTAGGGTAGCTTGTCAAATCTTCGTATTACTTTTGGTAAAGAATACAATCATCCTTGCATGTATGAATGTTATCATACCCAAAACCAAATACATTCAAGGATTTCTTCATTGCATCTGTTGATGTTGGAAGCACGTTATCTTCAGGTAGCATGCCGTGAACTATCTTTAAAAGTTTATCGAAGTATTTTTGTGACATCGCACTCTCCACTTTAATTCTGTATATCCCATGATAGCAAACATTGTAGCGTACTTAAGACAGCTGTAGTAGAGTGGAGTCTCACCATCTTTCAACTTTTCTCTAAACTCTGAATCTTCTTTGTTTTCAGTATCATCATGCTGATCTGGATATCGAATACATCACACTTCTCAGTAGAAGAGATGTATGGATATAGAACACTCTATATCAAAGTGAAAAAAAAATGTAAAACTTTTTTATTGAAACAAATAAAAATTTAGACAAGAATGAAGTGTTTTTTTTCATGAATTACTTACATCCAATCTAAAAGTATTCTCAAATTGAATGATCTCTGTATACAATACTGTTGCAGCTTAGAACATCTTGAGCTCACTATGACATCTTCATTGAACTTTTGTCCCAACATAATTCTCAAGTCCGGAATACCTTTCATAATCCAAATCTGAAATACATACGAGAATCATTATAAAACAGAGTTATCCGGTTTATCCAATTTCACCCTAACATTTCTAATTGACTTCACTAGATATTCATAGGTGTACAAATCCTATGGATTATAATAGGTTAGCAGTAACCACGTATTAGAATGAATCAAGGCCCATTAATCTACCAAGTAATCTTAGACGCTTTGGTTCAAATTTATACAATTAGTAATTGACAAAATGCAGAAAGCAAAGTCGGTTTTAAAATAACTCCAATTTTGGTTTTCTTATGATTTGATATATTTATTTTGTTTGTTTGTTAATTGCATTAAAGTAGTATTTATTTTAATATTATGACTCATACAACTCAATATCAAAATTAAACTTGGATAGGTAGTTTTCAACTTTTTTAATTAGGAAAATGTTACTTTCACTTAGGAGAATGAGAAATTGGTAGTATTCATACAAGTGCACTTAAAAGAAATTGCGGTTCGAAAAAATTCTGATACTTTTAGTTAGAAAAAATTGTGGTCTGATACTCGCACAAGAACACAAGTCTTGATTGGAATCCATGGATCTATGTTCCAAGTACCAACCTTTTCTCCTCCAAGATGTTTTCGAGACAGTTGCATTCAAAGTATTTGCTAAGGTATTGATTAGTATAGAGAAAGAAGAAGAGATAAAGAAAGAATTTGAACAATTCAGCACATGACTCATGTCATCCCATATCGAAAGGTGTTACAGAGACTAATTAACATCAGGGTTTAAGCCAATGTGTTGCGCCATTATATGCTCACGCTTTTCTGCTCTAATAGAGAGGTAACTGTTGTAAGTGTGGATCCAATGAGTACATGTGTGAGATGAGGAAACTTCTGCTGGATGAGTGCCGCAATTCCATTACGTGTGGAGAAGACATGCTTTGTGCCCGACTCCATAGTGAAATGTTCATCTCAATACCAAAAAATTCAAAGCTTAAATGTAACATCCTGGTCCAGCCATTATGTGGGATTCTGTTTGTTTTTGTTCCTACGAGCCATTATATTTTCTTATTTTGTTATACTAAATCTAAAGTTTATCTCCCTTTTTTTTAATGTCTGGGTTTAAATGCAGTAAACCCTAGGGTTCCCTTCTTCTCTTCTATAAAAAGTGAACTGCCTTTTAGGTTTTCTAGAAACGAGAAAAGGCAGGAGCCCTGTCCGTTTGTTATCTCAGCTGCCACCCCCATGTTTTTCTGCTTCTGTTTCTCTTTTTCTCTCCTTCTGTTTATTCATCTTCTTCTTTCTCTAGAGTTTGTGTTCAATACCAAATGAGGAAGCTACCATGAAACAACCACCATTTCTTGGTATCTTGGAGATGTCACACCATGCCAGAGATGGAGTCTAGCCGCCGGAGATGGAGTCTAGCCACCAGATGTTCTCTTGTTCTGCACCATGTGTAGATCTGATCCGCTCCCATGTCCAGATATGGGCTTGTTAGTTCTTTTTAGTGTCACGCCTTCCTCTTTCAAGATCTATCCGCCGGTGAGGACAAGACAACCCTAGTTGCCACTCTCTTCTCTTATGTTCTCTCTCTTCTTGTTTATCTCATTCCGGGTCTTTGGTGGTAACACCATCTCTTTTTGCTTGTAGATCTAGTTCTTGTGGAGTTGTAAGCGGTAGATCTATCTCTCATATTTCATCCGTCTACGGATCTTGATCCAGGTGAGAGTGGTTAGGATCTTCTTCTCTTCTTACACTGTATATCATGGTAGAAATATCTAGGGAGTCATTCATACCTATATGTATTTATAAATATACATGTAGGCTATTTGATCTATATATACTATATAAAACTATATATATATATATATATGTATATATATATATATATCTCTATATGTCTCTGATGGTTGATGTGGGAGATACACCTAATTATATCCTTAGGACTGCTGAGACTGAATATGGTTATTTGATGTTTGAGACTCATTTGCGGGTATTTACATTGTATGGAGAATGGCATGTGTGGGTTGGGATAAGTTTGAGTTAGGTTGAGTCTTGTAGCCTGAGGCCTATGTGTTTTGGTGTGGTGCGGTTCGGGGTGTTACGGGCATTACACTGTTGTTTTTTTTACCATGGTGCAGGGTGCGTGGTTCATGCCTGAGCTGGGGCAAGCTCGTGCGCGTCTGGAGGAGGATGGACAGTGGGTGTGGCCACTTGATTTCGAATGGTGAGCATAGTTGTGCTTTTCACCGACGCTGGTGGGTGCGATTACATCGGTTCACCGGCGTAGGGTTTTCTACGGTCTTTGTTATTAACTCTTATTTTACTGGATGTTCTAATTAGGTATTTGTACTCTCATGGTGATACGTCCTGAATTAGAAGATCACTCAGTGAGGTATGGTCAGGTAAGGATCTGGCCGGATCGGAATGAACAACTCGGCAGATCTGATGGAATGAAGGGTCGCACGATGGATGCGGAAGACCACCGATATTCCCACTCGCCTAAGCTTCTAGATATGACGCACTAGATCAGCTGAAGGTGAAGTTGTTACTTGGATGTGACACACCAAGTGACAAGAAAAGTTCTAAGCAAAGAACAACGAGAGAAAAATTCTCAATCGAAAGAAAATAAAGCAAAATCTGATTTTTATTATCGTGAGGTTGAATACTTATACGTGTTGTAAAACTAGAGAGAAAGAGACAATGAATTTCGTATGGAATTGTGTGTCTTATTGCATTACTAATGAATCCTTTATATAAGGATTAATACGTAGGAGAAAAAGGAAACTTCCTAATCCTAATGGGAAAAAGAAATTAGGATTTTCCTTTTCCTAACAATAAAAGGAAAGTACATAGAAGGTAATTCCTAATACAATAAGGAATACTAATAGTTATGGCAATCTATCATTCGGTTTATAACACTCCCCTTTGGATGTCAGAACTATTAGAGCTCATAATACGCTTTGGATGTTGCCTCATTAAAACCTTACCCGGAAAACCTAGTGGGACAAAACCGTGGTGAAGGAAAAAGAGTACAACACGTATTACTCCTCCTATTCTGAACATCTCTGAAGGTCCTTCAGTCGTCGTATTCCAATCTGATAAATAAGCTTCTTGAAAGTTGAGGTTGGAAGCGACTTGGTGAATAGGTCCGCAGAATTGTCACTTGAACGCACTTGTAATACTTGAACTTCTCCAGCTTTCTGCAAATCGTGTGTGAAGAAGAACTTTGGCAAAATGTTCTTCGTCCTATCACCTTTGATGTAACCGTCCTTAAGCTGAGGTATGCATGCTGCATTGTCCTCGTACATGACGGTTGGTTCCTGTTTCCCTTTTGTCATCCCAGAATCCACTCTAATGTGCTGAGTCATTAACCTAAGCCAAACACATTCACAGCTGGCTTCGTAAATAGCCAAGATTTCTGCATGATTAGATGAGGTTGCCGCAATGGTTTGCTTCTGAGATCGCCATGATATGGCTGTTTCTCCGTGGGTGAAGACATAACCTGTCTGAGATCGAGCATTGTGAGGATCCGAAAGGTAACCTACATCAGCAAAACCAACTTAACCTTCTTTACATTGGTTAGTATAAAATAGACTCAAGTCTTTCGTTCCTTGTAGGTAACGAAGAATATGTTTAATCCCGTTCCAGTGCTTTTGGGTCGGACATTAGCTAAATCTTGATAACAAGTTCACGGCAAAGGATATATCTGGTGTAGTGTGGCTCGCCAGATACATCAAAGCTCCTATGGCACTGAGATATGGCGTTTCCAGATCAAGGACTTCTTCATCGTCCTTTTTTGGACCAAACAGATCTTTCTTTAGATCGAGTGATCTCACGACCATGAGGCTAATCAATGGGTGAGATTGGTCCATATTAAATCTTTTGAGTACATTTTCTGTACATGCTATTAGATGCACAAGGATTCCATTATTAATGTACTCAAGCTGTAATCCCAAACAGAATTTCGTTTTGCCTAGGTTTTTCATTTCGAATTCTTTCTTTAGATATTCGACTGTTGGGTGATTTCCGCAGAGGTTCCTAGACTATTCAGGTCATCAATATATACTGCAATGATTACGAACCCCTTAGCAAAATTCTTTATAAAGATGCAAGGACCGATGGGGTCGTTTTTATAGCCCTCTTTCACTAAGTACTCGCTTAGTCTATTATACCACATTCGACCTGATTGTTTCAATCCATAAAGAGATTTATTCAACTTAATACAATGTTGTTCTCGAGAACTTCTCTGATCTTTGAGCTCAATACCCTCTGGTACTTTCATATAAATTTCACTATCCAGTGGAGCATATAAGTATGCGGTCACTACGTCCATTAGCCGCAAATCCAATTTCTCTCTTACGGCCAGACTTATTAGGAATCGAAAAGTAATAGCATCCACCACAGGGGAGTATGTCTCCTCATAATCAATGTCTGGTCTCTGTGAGAATCCTTGTGCAACAAGCCGTGCTTTATATCTCACGATTTCATTATGTTCATTTATTTTCCTCACAAAGACCCATTTATGTCCAACTGGTTTAGTATCATAGGGATTCCGAATTATTGGGCAAAAAAATCCCTTTTCCTTAAAGAATTTAACTCCACGTTTATGGCTTTTTTCCATTTAGTCCAATCCTTTCGTTGAGTGCACTCAAATATAGACATGGGCTCTGGATCCTCGTTCATAAGTTCAAGTGCTACATTGTATGCAAATATATCATCAATGTCGACATTCTTTCTATTCCATTGTATTCCAGACATAACATAATTGATTGAGATCTCATTGTTATCCAGAACTTCAGGACCTTGAGGCTCAGTGTCCCGAGCATCAATGTATGGTACCGTCGGTTCACTTATGTCTGGGGTTCCATTTGCCTCGAAATTAACCACGGATTGATTTTCAGTACATTTTTTAGATTTCCGAGGGTTCTTATCTTTGGAACCAATGGGCCGGTCACGTTTTAAACGTGTTTTAGATTATGTAGTAACTTGAAACTCAGTCGGTATGGTCGGATAAGGATCTGGCCGGATCGTAATGAACAACTCGGCAGATCTGATGGAATGAAGGGTTGCACGATGGATGCGGAATACCACCGATATTCCCACTCGCCTAAGCTTCTAGATATGATGCACTAGATCAGCTGAAAGTGAGGTTGTTACTTGGATGTGACACACCAAGTGACAAGAAAAATTCTAAGCAAAGGACAACGAGAGAAAAATTCTCAATCGAAAGAAAATAAAGCAAAGTCTGATTTTTAATATCGTGAGGTTGAATACTTATATAAGGAAGTATTCGAAATGACAAAGGAAAAATATTAAATATTTTAGGCAATAAAGAGCCATGCAGAAGAAGGAAATCATGCAAAATTAAATGAGGGTTCGAATTTTGAATTTCACGCGGTTTTGGCAAAAGTGACCATTCGGCTACCGTCCAGGTTCATTGCCAATACACTGGTCGAAACGCGGACGAGAGAGATTGGTCCAGTACGTGCCAGTGGAAAATCCAATAGAGCAAAGTGCGATTTGGCTCGAGACAAGTCTTCAGATAGCTGAAAGATCCTTGCCTTAGAAATTGGTCCTAGAGAAAATTCCACAATCGCTTCAAAATCAAATTCCCAATTCGCGACCCGATCATCAGTACATGCGGTACAGGCCAAAAGTGAGAATTCTCGATCATCTTCAGATTCTTCCCAAGTCAAAGGAATTCTGACTTGATCGATTGTCTTCTTTTGCCGAGTTGTTCGGGAATGAACTTTTCTGTCTCGGCTGATTCGATCGTTTGGTCGTGGTTCTAATCGAAGGCCTGTTCCGGATGCCCGTGGGTCGATATGATACACGACACGATATAATGACCCGATATCATGATGCATGGACTGATCGGCTGGGGCAAACATCTTTCTGTCTCGAGACATCGACTCGCCTTGTTTCGTAACCCAATAACCTCCATCTGTGCTCCGAGAAATCTGGTCCGGTCCGAGCTGCTTCCCACGACCCGTCCCGTCCAATGCCATAGCTCGATGTTGACCTGATGTTCCATTTTCATGTCCCGATGCTATATTCTGCGGCGCATCACATGGTGTTGTTTGATATGTGGTGATTTTAGTTTCTCTCACTGCGCTTTGTCAAAATGCTCACTCCTCCCCTTCTTCTTCCATTTCCGTTACAGGTTCAGATCATGTTAGTGGGTTTTTGGTTAATGGTATCTTGGGATCATACTTTGGTAAGAGACATGTTGTCTTACCTCATATGGCTGGAGACCAATGTCTTTATATCGCCGATCATTTATACATATGCTGAATCAACGTATCATATTAAAAATACTACAGAATAAACAATATGTGACATCTACTTATTTAAAATTTCCCCAAAAAACATAGCCATGATTCCACTATGCCTAATAATAAAATTCATATATACATCACAAAAAAGTATATGTTCTTAAGTTATAACTTATACAAAAACTTCAAAGGTATTACAAGCTTTGCATATAATATACTATGATTTCAAATTATAGAGTCTGAAAACTGAACTTGATTTCAATCTGTATCCTCTCTCAAACTGTTTAGCATACGCTTTTCAGCCAACCATTGTTCAGATTGACCTAATGGAAAAATTAGAATTAGAGAACAAAAACTCTTAAGATAAAGTTTAATCGCTGAGAGTAACATAAAAAGATTTGAAAAGACAAAAGAATGTGTGCACCTCTCTTGCCTTTGAAAGAAGCCAGGTGTCAAAAAGAAAATCTTGACATAGATACTCTAGATAGATATGCAGTCGTAGAGGTAATATAGAAACAAGATAATTTG
Source organism: Sisymbrium altissimum (assembly GCA_900406495.1). Lineage (NCBI taxonomy): Eukaryota > Viridiplantae > Streptophyta > Magnoliopsida > Brassicales > Brassicaceae > Sisymbrium > Sisymbrium altissimum. The sequence goes on along the minus strand of OVBI01001234.1, from coordinate 14,216 downwards.
ACTTGCATAAATGTTTTTAAAACAATATTATTATAACACAAAATTTCAAATTAATCCTCATCCAAAATTTTAATTAAACCCCCTTTAAATTTTAATTCAACTAAAAGTTTATAACAAAAAAACTATATTAAATACTAAAAAATGTTAGTCTAATACAATTCATCACAAACTAGTTAAGTATAATAAAATGTCTATTATAAACCTAATTATCTCTATTAGTTCGTTTTTACTATTTTTATTCATTTTAATTGTGAATGTCTATTATTACCATTGAAATTAAATTAGACTTAAGGTAAGAATATGATTACATGATGTCTCAATTTCGACACGTTATAATTGTTGTGTTAATAATTTTTATCATTAGATTTTTTACTAATTAATCAACTTCAATATAATTACATGATAATTTTACTATCATGCTTTGATTTTCTTCTTCTATAATTTTGAAGCTTTTTCAAAAAATTGAGATTTTTTTTATGTCATCAATTTTCTATAATATCTTGTTTAAGATAATTTGGAAGCCTTGTAATATAAATTTAATTTGAAGGAAAAATTATAGTTTATAAAGCATTTTAAGCTTTGTTATTCATTTTAAACATAATACATATAAGATTTGAAGACAAATATGGAAATAGAAAATTAATATTAATTTAATATTCTTTTGTAGTTATCATAATTTGAGATTTGTAATAATTTGTGATATTTTTTTTTATAGAAAATTCAATCTATATAATTAATTTAAGATTGAAAAATCATTATGACACAGGTAAAAATAAAATTTGGCTCTGCCACTGTAGACATCTATTAAAATAAGTAAGTTAAGAGTGTTCAAACATTACAAAATTCAGCTTTTGTTGTTATGATCTCATTAATATTCGTGTAAGAAAATAAAATTCATCATTTTCAAAATTAATATTTTCCTAGAAATCAATATTGAACCAAATATATATATATATATATTACACATTTGCATTTACTTTCTGTCTTTTCATTTTTTGGGAGGTCAGCTTTCATTATCTTATTACATATGTTAACTTTGTATCTGGTAATAAGTTTGACTGGATTGTTTTTTTATTTACACGTCAATTTACAGATTCTGTGGTTCTGGTTTATAAAATTCTTTGACTTAAATAAAATAAGGTGTGAGAATGAGATCTTCTTGAATTTTGTTCCTTTGGAATTGTTTTTTTGGAAGTAAAATTATACTATATCAATAAAGATATTTCCATTTACATGTGTTACTATATATATGATATATATATATACAAAGGATACTATGATAAATATATATATATATATATATATATATATATATATATATATTTAGAACAGACCCACACCTTGAAAAATACAAAGGATAAATAAAAAATAAATAAGAGGCCTAAGACAATAAATTATCAACCCCATCTATCATCTCTCTATCAACAAAAACCTCTTCTCTTCCCATCCCAAAAAGAATGTATGTCAAAAAATGCATTTCACCACTAGCTATGATTCTCCTAGTAGCAACAACGATCCTATACAACAACCAAGCTCATGCAACAAGTCCAATCAAAACCATTGTAGTTTTAGTAATGGAAAATCGATCGTTCGATCACATGCTTGGATGGATGAAGAAACTAAACCCAGAGATCAACGGCGTAGATGGTTCAGAGTCCAACCCGGTCTCTGTATCGGACCCTTCTTCTAAAAAGATCCAGTTCGGATCCGGTTCACATTACGTTGATCCAGATCCAGGTCATTCGTTTCAGGCGATAAGGGAACAGATATTCGGGTCTAATGATACATCAATGGATCCTCCACCGATGAATGGGTTTGTTCAACAAACATATTCGGAGGACCCCACTGGTAATATGTCTGCAAGTGTTATGAATGGCTTTGAACCCGATAAGGTTCCTGTCTACAAGTCACTCGTGTCGGAGTTCGCTGTTTTCGATAGGTAATTATTTTGTTTTTCCTGTCTTTTTGGAAGTATTATTACGTCATAGAATATTACTGTCGCATCACGGATACGTTGTTGTCTGATTGACTCATCTTAACGGTATATTTTTGGCTTCCAATAAAATTAGTTAAAATAAGAGATATATTACTAAGATGCAATAAATCTGAATTTTTGAAACACAGATTGTTTATATTTCTATATGAGATTTTGATCTATCCTTTGATGGGCTATGTGGTGCTTCATGTGTGATTTATCTATCCCAAGTTGATTTTTTTTTCTTTACCGTTTCTGTTGAAAAACATTTCTCCACTTCATTGATACCTTTTTAATTAATGTCCTCTTTCTTTAAAAGTATTAGTTTTTTTTGTTGACTTCTCTATATAAATAGTCTTGATTTGTTTTTTCCTTTTTTTTTCTTTCACAAAGATCTGTTATATTATTGAATCAAAATAAACAGTGGAGATGGAGTTACTTATTACATATTGAAATCTTTTATATAGTCTTGCTTTGTTAATTACGTAATTAACTCTTTTTAGCGCTCTCTTTTGTGATCTTATTATAAAACTGTATACTTTTTTGTCAGCTACACTAAAACTGTATCTTACGTAACAAAAATGATTAAAAACAAAAACAGATGGTTCCATTATGTAGTAATATTTTCCTACATAATATCTTTGGATTTTCCTCTCTTTGGAAGTATTATTACATGATATATACTCTAAGTACGTGATATTTTTTTTTATTGATCTCTTTTGTAGGCATATAAAAACTGTATCTACGTAATAAAAATTATTTTTAATAAAAGGCAATAAGTCTGAAATTGATTTTAAACAGATGGTTTGCATCGGTTCCATCATCGACACAACCAAACCGAATGTTCGTGCACTCAGGGACGTCAGGAGGAGCCACAAGCAACGATCCAAAGTCACTTGCATTAGGTTATCCTCAAAGAACCATTTTCGAGAATCTTGATGAAAACGGTATCTCTTTCGGGATATATTACCAGAATATTCCGGCGGTATTGTTTTATCGAAATCTAAGGAAACTCAAATACGTTCCTAAGTTCCATAGCTATGCCTTATCCTTTAAGGATCATGCAAAGAAAGGAAAGCTCCCTGGTTATGCTGTGATTGAGCAGCGTTACATGGATACCATCATTGAGCCGGCTACTGATGATCATCCATCTCATGACGTCTACCAAGGACAGGTTTTATCTTCTTTTTTTTTATTGGGTCTTATTTTCATCAACAATTATATACATATATTAAAAATTCTATTTAAAATTTTAACGAAAACTTATGAGAAAAAACTAATATTTGTTTTTTTGTTGAAACAAAGTGAACTTTTAAAAATTAAATGTAATCAATTAGGATAGATATGATTATGTGTTTTCATACAAATTGAGATTTCAAAATATGAAATATCTAGACATTTTTCACATTATATTATATAATTTAGAAGTACCTTTATCATATATATTAGTAATTAATATTCCAATAATAAACTAAAAGTTTATGTTTGAAGTATGATCCCAGTTTATATTTTAATTTTTATCAAACTTTCCAGACAAGATCAGATCTTTCTGATGAAAATGATTATTTAGAAATCTTAATCATTTAAGTGAAGATTGTGTGTTTATTTATCCATAAACAACATAACATTTAAAATATCTATTAATAAGACAAGCATTTTAACATTATACTTATATAAGTTCGAAATATCTTACTAAGATATACTCCCTCTGTTTTTAATTGTTACATATTCTAAAAAACAAAAATTTTCAAAAAGATCAATGTTTTCAAAAAAATTATTTTTAATAATTAATGGTATGAGTTATAAACTTCAAAACATTAATTGAATTTATTGAATTACTATTGGTTAAAAATTATAAAAAATTGTTAATCATAATAATGATGCATTTATAACCATGTTTTAATTTGATTTTTTAATATGTAAGAAAAGTCTAAAACATATAAAAATTAGAAATAGAAGGAGTACGAATTAAGTATTAATATAATAAACTAATATATATGTTTGGATGTATATTATCATCGACAATGTAAAAATATACATTTGCATGCAATAGAGTATAAGCTGGTAATCATAAATTAAAGTTCACATTTGAGAAGTTTATAAAGGAAATGCGAAAGTTTTAATGTAGTTTCTAATAATATGTTTCGTTACACATTTCAGAAGTTTATAAAGGAAGTGTACGAGACCCTAAGAGCGAGCCCACAATGGAACGAAACTCTACTGTTGATAACTTACGACGAGCACGGTGGATATTTCGACCATGTGCCAACACCAGTTCGCAATGTCCCTAGCCCGGACGGTATAGTCGGACAAGAACCGTTCCTATTCCAATTCAACCGCTTAGGTATTCGTGTACCAACAATAGCAGTGTCCCCATGGATCGAGAAAGGAACGGTCGTACATGGACCAAACGGGTCACCATTCCCATCATCTGAATACGAGCATTCTTCGATCCCCGCGACTGTAAAGAAACTATTCAATCTATCAACGCCTTTCCTCACAAAAAGAGATGAATGGGCAGGGACTTTTGAGAACATTCTACAAATCCGAAAAGAACCTAGAACTGATTGTCCCGAGACCTTACCGGAACCGGTTAAGATAAGAATGAGAGAGGCGAATGAGAATGCTAAATTGAGTGAGTTTCAGCAAGAGCTTGTACAATTAGCTGCGGTTCTAAAAGGAGACGACGTGCTTACATCATTTCCCAAACAAACAGGAAAAGGAATGACTGTTATTCAAGGGAAGAGGTATATGGAAGATGCTGTGAAACGATTCTTAGAGGCTGGTCGTGTAGCTTTAGCCATGGGAGCGAATAAAGAAGAGCTTGTCCATATGAAACCTTCCCTTACTGGAAGAAGACATTAAGCTCATTCTTCCTTTAAACTTATATCATATCTCTCTTTTTCTAATTTCACAGTTAATTGTGTAAGTCATATATATTAATAAACTAGTCTGTTTGCCTGTCTGCCTTTGCCGGTATTAACATATTTTAAATCTAGAAATTAATGTAATTACTTTTTTATTTATCTTTATTCTATAATTATTTGTTTTTGATGATTTTCATAACTATTTTAATATCATTTTAATCATATAAATATCACGTTCACTTTGGATGAATTGTATTATTTTGTATTAAAAATATTATCAAAAGAGAATAAAACAGTTTTAATATTTATGAATTATTTTTTGTTTTTTTCTATCTAAATATATTATTACTTCTAAAATACCAAAACGACCCAACACCATACAATTAATCATTTGAAGATCTAAAAAAAAAAAAAATTCAAATGTATCCGAAATTCTAGTAAGAAAGCTACTCATAAACCCTCTTAAAAATATCAATACGAACCATCAGTTATCAAACAGAGGACGAGACTCTTTCATCAGCAAATAGAAGATCAAGCCAATCCGGGATACCAAATTGCAACATATGACTGAAAAACGTTAAGATTAATCACACATTGCGCAATGAAAATAGCGTCTCTGTTAGAGTCACAACGTTCAACTATCAAAAACTAATCACCAAAAAAAATTAAACCCATCAAGATTACCGAAACTTGATACTGAAACGATTGTCATGCTTTTGGTTTCAGACAAGCGTCTGTTAAATCAGTTAATTCTGAAACAGAAATAACTTTCACCAATCTATAACTTCGTATGCTCTCCAAAACCCATAACATCGCTGCCATCTTTGCTTCACCCAACAAAGTTATCACACTTATTATGCTTCTACTATGTAACATAACATTTTCATTATCATCTCGTAACACCCAAGTTAACCCAACACACACATCTTTTTTACTCCATTTCATATCAATGTTGCATTTCGTCTGTCCATACTGGGGAGAGTCCCAACCCTTGGGATTTAAAACAGTACCTCTGGATTCTGCCGTTACGAACTCTCGTTCCACCACATGGGCTATGAACCATTGATTCATCTCTTCAAACATCTTTACTCTAGTCCCAATTACCGAGAATTGGATCCCATCAAAGAGGAAAGAGTTGTGGGTTTTCCATAAATACCACATAATCCATGACCATGCTCTTCAACACTCTATCTAATTTCTTAATTTATTCCCTATTTGAATTAAGAATTGGAAATTCACATAAATATACGTCTCACGGAACCCATCACTAAGCATAAGAAGATTCAAAACAGCCCACACCAATCTAGCCAACAAACAAGAGAAAAGAATATGATTGATTGATTTACCTTCCAATCCGGAAATTTGTGTCCACCTTCATTCCCCTAACATTAATCAAATCCGCCCCAGGAAGAGCCAAATTGAAAGCCTTCCACATAAACATTTTGATCATTGGAGATGACTACACTTTCTAAAATCTAGTCCATGAGCAAATTAACTGAAGGCAACACCTGAGCTTCTCTAATTTGTTAGCCAGCCAGTAAACGGATTTTACTGATTATTTTCCACTCTTGTTGAACCTCCATCTCCAGAAATTATCACGCGAGATCACATGTTTATTTTTCAACAAGACTTTTACATCGCCAAGCACAAAAACCTCTGAAAGCGAATTCATATCCCATCGTCTACTATGTGTGTCAATCAATTGAGAGGCCATCAAATTAGCGTCAAACAAGTATTTTTTTAATCCAATGTGATATTAGACCATCATCCTCTAACCAATGATCTATCACACTTTAACAGACCTCTCATTTCCAACCTTTTTTTTTCAAGCTTTTTGTCCAACAGTATCTTCAAAAGATCATACTCCTCTAGCAAAGGAGAGTCATTATCCATAACCGCATCAACAATGTTGGAATTATGAAAGTAACAACTTTTCAAAAATATTTTTAATAAACATTCAAAATCTTGTAGGATCTTACAAGGTTGCTTAGCCAAAAATGCTTGATTGAAATCAAATAGGTCTTTAAAACCCAAACTACCAAGCTGTTTAAGGAGACACAATTTATCCTAGGCTATCAAAAGAATTTTGCGAGAGTGATTATTCGAATTCCACCAGAAGGCTGACATCGCCGAGGAGAGATAATATCAAATAATCTTGGGAAGCTTGACAACCGACATAGCAAAAATCAGCAAGGCAGAGGCAGTGAATTTAAACAAGAGTTTTTTACCTTATTGAGATAGAGGCCGCAAAATACCAACCAGAGAGCTGAAATTTCATTCGGTCTTTGATGTAAGCCAAAAGCTTAATTTTGGAACTGCTACAACATTCAGACAACCCAAGATATTTACTTGCTCCTCCCTCTTGCTCAATGCCTAACAAGTTTTTTTATTACATCTATGGAACTCTCTTCGACATTTTCACCAAAAGAGATCGATGACGAGCAAATTTACTGTTTGACCTGTAGGCATTCCACACTAATTTATAATTTTTTTGAAAAGAGAAGACATTAATCCTCAATCGCCTTGCATAAGAAAAAGCTGTCATCCGCAAAAATTATGTGATGATTCACCAGCCCATTAGCCGAGAACTGAATTCCATTTATCTTAACATCCGCTTCAGCCATGTTCAACAGATGCGTTAGACCTCCAGTACATAAGACAAAAAAAGAAAAGGCAAAAGCGGATCCCTTTGTCTTATGCCTCTTTGAGGAGTAATCAAATCCAAACAGACGATCATTGATTATGACTGCAAGAGTAAATGAAAAAACACAGAATATAATCATGTTGGCCCACTTAATATGAAAACTAAAGGCCAACAAGAAACCTCTGAGAAAGCTCCATTTGAGGCGATCACCTTCGACATATCGTTTTTAACCGCCATGAACTCTTTTAATATCTGAGGATGACTTCTTACAGCATGCACTGCCTCATGTGCAATGATTATGTTGTCAAAGATTATTATATTTGCCACAAAAGCTGACTAGTTAACCGAAATTAAGGTGGGAAGCAAAGGTTGGAGCCTTTTGACCAGAATTTTTGACACAATCTTGTAAAAAAATGAGTAGAGACTAATGGGTCGCAAATCAGTCATCTCCTCAGGGTTTTTTGCTTTTGGCAGTAAGCAGATATGAGTAAAATTATATTCACGAGGAAAGGAGCCCATTTTAAAGAAGCTGACTACTTCTCTTGTTATCTGAGAACCCACGTACTATTGGAAGAAGAGGCCAGTCATCCCATCGGATCCAGAGGAGCTGGAAGCTTTGATTGTGAAAACTGCTTCACAAACCTCTTCTTTGGAAACAGTTCTGATCAGAATGTCGTTGAGCATATCGTGACTCTAGGTGTAAAACCTTATAACAACTGATTGAAGCTTGCCAGATTGGAAGACTTGAAAAGGTTGGTGAAATAATCTGCAACAAACCTCGCCTTTAGCTGCCTCAAACCATTGATCCACCTTATTACTGTCTTTAAGTTTGTCCAATCTCATTCTAGAATGGTTGAGCTTCACAGCTGAATGAAAGAAATTTGAATTTTTATCCCCATCCTTAAACCATTTTCATGACTTTTTTTTGTTTGTTTCCTATAACACTCTTCTTTTCTATATACTTGAAGTAATTTTTTTTGTCACAATAGCAATTCTTTGAAAATAAGGAAAGTTTCTTGATTGAAACCATTCAAGTTTACGCTCCAGTAAGTGAATATCTCTTGCATTAAAAATCCACTTCTTCTTCCATTGGCTTAACGCCCTCCAACAAATGCATAATCTTTTGGAAACCAGATAAACCTCCTCATTGTTATTTTCAGCCCAGGCCAGAGCAATCTAACAAGAGGTTGAAAGAGAAACCATATATCAAATTTAAAGTGGCCCTGATAAGAATCTTGAGAAGCAGAAAATCCAACAAGTACAATACGATGATCATAACCTCTCTTTTCCAGAAAAGACTGATTGGAAAGCGAAAATTGATTAAGCCATACATCAATAGAAAAAGAAGAAAGATCCAAATAGTACTGAATCCAATGATTGCTACTCATAGCTTCTCACGTAAAACAGTTTTCATGAGTAGGCAACTCCTGCATTCTAGAGATGTTTAATATATCACCAAATGGTTTCAAGGTATAGTCAGCTCTTCTTGGACTTTATATTTTCTCTGAGTTATCCAAAATTTCATTGAAATCACATGGTAAGCACAAACTTTCCTTACAAACTGCACCAATCCTAATTATTCTTTCCCAAACAGCACTTTTACCATCCCTCGTTGGCTTTCCATATATACATGAAACAAAAAAGGAGATAGCACCGAATTAAACATGGAAGTCGATCAGGTTCTTATTCGGAAACCTCAAATCAAGCTTACTACTTTTCTTCCAAAAACATCCAAACCACCGCTGAGCCCTCTCGGCCCCACCGTATATATTCTATCATAGCCAAGCCATTTTTGAAAATCAAATACTACATTGTAACAGTTTTTGGTCTCCACTGGGAATACTATCTCCAAGAAATTTCCAAATTAAATCACAAAAGATTGGTGACCATCTTCATTCTTTATGAGTTCCAAAATCACAAAATTAAAAGTGATGGTCTTAATTTTTATTTGTATCAATGAATCAATAATGTTAGAGATTAAGATGTGATATGATAGTTTTAATTTTTTTTTTTGTACCAATAAATCAATAATGTTATAGATATAAAATATGATATCCAATAAATCAAGATGCTTTTGTGTATTGATTCTTATATTTTCTAAGTATGAACTTCATTTACTAACCTACATGAGATAACAAACTTCTTTTTTACATCTAAAAAAAAATATACATTAATATAGAATAATTATAATAGATGCAAGAAAATAGAGAATATAGTTTGGTTTGGGTTATACTGCATTAAGCGAATATATTTTTTTTTGTATAGAAATTGCAGTATGTAGATATTGTTCATTTATAAACCGAGCTAATCGTATAAAATGGAATACATATATATTAATAACAATATATTAATATATATATATATATATATATTTATATATTTATATGTAAACTATATAATAAAGTGATAATATATATAGCTATATATATTATTTTTTATGTAAACAATTTTATTGGTTTAATCTTAATATGTAAACTTTTTATTTTATTATTTATTACTTTGGATTATTTAAATTTAGTAATTTAATAATTTTTTTTTGTTTTATAGATTTTAATCAAAATATGATGTTCTGATTTTTGTTCATAATTTACTTTATATTCACTAAATATTATATACTTTAGAATTAATATAGTAACATTAGTATTTTCTCCCTTTAATCAAGTATCATCAACTATTCAGTCTTCTCCTACTCGAGTGACAAAACTGTGAAAATCTTCATAAATGAACTTTGTCACATCTGCTGGAACATCCATCTTGCTCAACATCTCTTATTATGTTGATTTGAGCCTACTATCTCTCTCCTTCCTCAACATTTTGTTACCACTTCTTTTGTGTCTTACACATTCACTCCTGCACAATTTTGAACTCTTTATATTATTCAATGTTGAACCCTTTTAAATATTGTGATAATGATCTAATTTCTCCAGCGACCTCTTTTTAACCTATACGCATTTAGCGTCACATATTTAACGATGACTGAACTTTCATTAAATGAGTACTATTTAAAAGTTGAGGTGTTGTTATGGAAAAAAACTTAAACTGATGTATTAAATTGAGTATAAAAAATATGGTGCATTAAATTTTTAATTAAAATTAATGTGGTGTATTAAATATGGAAGTTTCCCTATAAAAAATTATAAGATATGTTTTATATAATTACTTATGATTTTTTTTTTCATTTAAACTGGTTTAAGTAGTGTTGACAAAAAAAAAAACTGGTTTAAGTAATGAAAAATTAGGTTGTATAGCTAAAAAAAAAGAAAAATTAAACAAATAACCCAAACTCTCCTATTCACACTCTCTCTCTCTCATCTTATCTCTCTCTACCTTCTTTCAAAAGATTTAATTTTACTCTCTGCTTTGGTTATTTAGCAAATCTCCTTCAAGTAATCATATCACTTGTATTATATATGGTATTTGAGATGATTTAAGTTTTTTTTTGTGAGTTTTTGATGATTTTGGATGAATTAGGAAACTTATTAAGATTTTTATTAAATGACTCTAAAATTACATCTAAAACAATGTTATTTGAATTTCTATAATTTTAACTAAAAAATCTCGCCAAATCAACTTAAAATCATGACAGATTTCCTAAAATTTAATAATTAACATATTTCCAATAACAGTCGATTTTAAATTGAATTTTAAATAACAAGTTCAATAACAGTAAATTTTAATATATTTTAAAAAATTCATATTTGAATAACAGTGAATTCGTCATTTTAATGCAAATCACTCAAAACTCTCCAAATCATTACTTGAATACCACTCAAAATTTCCTAGATTTCTTCTTCTATCTGAACTTGATTCTGGCCGGCGGTGTTAGCTTCCTTAGCCACCGTCGGTCGGATTTGTTTCCTTTCCTTCTCACTTTTATTTAGACCCAATGGTTTTTTTGTTGGTTTGGCTTTGTGAGTTTTAGTTTGCATTTCTCTAAATCTTCAGATCTTCAGATCTAAAGGTGTTGGTTAAGTTTTGTTGATGGTGGTTCTTCTTGGTGGTGTGGTGCTGCATTCTGCTTATACTTCCGATGGTGGTTTAGCCATTTGGGGTTCTTATTGATTGCTTATGGTGGTGTTTCTACCCTGATTTGGAGAAAAAGTGTTTCTCCTTGATTTTGTTTGCTTCATTGTGGGTGTTTGATTGTTTAAATGGTGTCTTATCGTCTCTCTGGCTTCCTTAAGATGGTGGAAAAGCTAATGAAATTATTGTGTTGATTGTCATCTGACTAAACTGACTATACACATCTAAAGGCATTGTGTTCATGATATTAACATTTGGCTATGATTGTTAATCATACACAGGTCGATTTCTATTTTTCGTGAATTTGACTCTTTATGTTATGAGTTATGTAAGGTACCTATTGGTATCATCTTTTCTAATGTTTTTTTTTTGAATGAGAGTTAAATTTCTGAATTTTTTATCCTTCCTCTTTCTGGAGATTAATAAAGCGTTAAAAAAAAGAATTTTGTATAATGAATTAGTTCATATGAATTTTCTAAGTCAAAATTAATATAAAGTTAACATGTTTATACTATATTTTATATATAAATTAATTAGCTTAGTCAAACCTGATATAAATGATTACTTCATGCAACAAACTTATTTTAAAATTTTCATTTTTTTATTATTTTAATATCGTTATTTGCAAATTAGAAAAAGTAAATGAAAGTTAACTGACCGTCAAATATGTAGTGTTAAATGAGTACCGTTTAATAGTTGAGGTATTGTTATGAGAAAAAATTAAACTGATGTATTAAGTTAGATATAAAAAAGATGGTGTTTAAATTTCTAATTAAAATTAATGTGGTGTATTAAAATGGAATTTTCTCCAGAACAAATTAAAGGATATGTTTTATATATTATCTTAAGATTTTTAAAAATTTTAAATTGGTTTAAATAATAGAAATTTAGATGGTATAGCTAAAAAACAAAAATTAACAAATTAACCCAAACTCTCCTATTCACTCTCTTTCTCTTCTTATCTCTCTCTATCAATTCTAAATATCTAATTTTATTCTTTTTGTTCGTCCTTCCGCAAATTCCCCTTTAAATAATCATGTCACTTGCATTTTGATTTACCTACTAGAATTTTTTTATAATGAATTAGTGCATATGAGAATTTTCTAAATCAAAGATATATAAAGTTAACATGTTTACACTAGATTTTATATAAAATTAATTAGCTTTGTCTAAGCTGATATAAATGATTAATTCATGCAATAAATTTCTTTAAAAATTTTCATTTTAGTATTTTTTATTATTGTTTTTATATTTTTATTTTCAAACTAAAAAAAATTGTATGGAACTTAACTGACTGTCAAATATGTGGTTTTAAATGAGTGTTGTTTCAAAGATGAGGTATTGTTATGGAAAAAAAATTAAACTGATGTATCAAGTTAGATATAATAAACATGGTGTATTAAAATTTTAATTAATATTAATGTGGTGTATTCAAAATGGAATTTTCTGGAGAAACAATTATAGGATATGGTTTATACAATATAAGAGAAACTAAGCGAAATGACCCCAAAAAAAAATATATTAGGCCTATACCCATAACAAAAATGGGCTACGATATTCCCTATACTATATGTAATAATGCCTATATGGCCCTTCATACCTCACACGCGACTCATTGATTAGATTGGATATATATGACGGTTTTGAAAAGTGAATAGTTGCGAAGCTTTTAAGTTAATAATATAAAAATACTTATAGAACTTGAAATGTCGACTCTTTGGAGGGGAAACTGTTTTGGAGAGAGAGAAAGAGTAGGTTTAGAAGTGAGAGAGAGGTGAGAGAGACCGTGCATACGAAACCGACATCTTTCTGGGTAAGTAGACTTCAAACATTACCAAAGGTGGATCTATGCCCATTCGTTTCTCTATTTTTGATGGTGAATTTCACTGTTAATCTGACAGGAATCCGTGGCGACATTTCCACCGCCGTTCAATTTCAACCGACGTGTTTGTTGTTTCGCCGGCGCCGATTGTCGAGAAGGTAACCATTGAAGTTCCGATGTCTGATATTGTGTTATTAAATGGGGAGGCGTACAGATTTCACCATGTCGTTGTCTCGTATAGTGTATGAGCCACCGTGTTTAGTTGGTTGGAAGATGTGCTTTATTTAGAGGGAAAAAAAATTCTGGCAATTCTGACAGTTGGTGGTACCAGTCACATTGTTCGCGATTATCTTAGTTTATCAGTTGGATATGTCATAGGAACACTCTGTAGTGAACATTACCGTACTCGACAAATATATAGTAACTGGATAGTATAGAATTACAGATTATTATCATGATATTCTATATAATATTCGGTCCTTCTGTTGTAGTACCCGTCATTAAATAGAATAGACTAATAAGTACTCCGTCATTACGTTTAATATATCTCAATTGTAGAATATAGTAATTGTCAAACATGATAAGTAATAGTATGGTGTCTAACTAGCTTTATTTTTTTGCAGTATGGATGAGGAAGGATTACCGGAGCGTATCTTCGCAAGTGGGTTTGAACCTAATGGACGTCACCGAGTAAACAACTACTTCACTTTGAAATGGATAGAGTGCCCTGGATGACGAGGACAACGAGCGATTGGCTGAATCTCAGTTTGGCCAGGTTATGCAGATGGGAAACCACACGTTCTGAGTTATGTTTGTCCACCATCTACTATCGCACCAGTTAGTTACGAAGAAGGATTACGAGATGTGGTGGCTTTTCGCAGGGAA
>OVBI01001233.1:0-37270 GCA_900406495.1 Sisymbrium altissimum | reverse complement strand
AGAGAGAGAGAGAGAGAGAGAGAGAGAGAGAGAGAGAGAGAGAGAGAGATTAGTTATCAATTGGTTTGTTTTTAGTTTCTTGAGGACAAATAGAGTTGGGTGATTGGCCCTTCAATTTATAATAGAGTAGAGATGCAGAGAGCGAGCCAAAGCCGTTGACCTTTTGGCCTTACGTATAACACTAAGTGTAGATTCTAGGCAGAAACGAAAACGCCGTGTGTCACTCACTTATGCCCCACACGCACTTTCTACAAAAGATGTGGATCTCTCTCCCACCACATATATCATTTATTAATTTGATGCTTAATTATGATAGATCAATTGAATTTCGGAATGTTGTTCAGTATTGAATATATGTGTGTGTGTGTGTGTCTGTGAAAATGATGGGCATAAGGGGATGATTAAATACAAAAGATATGTAGATTTTAGACTTCTTGATGTTTACTTGTTGGTCATGCTACTTTCATATACTTTTGGAACGTATTTATATGAAGAGTCAAAAGTTTATGTCATATATATTAATTTCCACGATACAACTCACTGTCGTGCATGTTTAAAGTATTTGGTTGTAATTTAGTGGAATTTTTAAATGGCCGTAGTGTATTTGTTGATAAGGATTGTGTTAAATATATCTGTATTGCTTTTGTGCTGTGCTATCATACTTTGTTTCTCTTTTACTGTCTCGTCACACTTTATTTAGGTCCAAATACATGACACACATTGTTAAATACTTTCTTGTATAACATGTTAAAACTTCCGGAACAAAATTACTAATATTAATTTCGCCAAAAAAAAAAATTGAAAGTAGTAATGACTAATGAACCAATCCATGGTAGTTCATCAGTGATTAGATAAACTGATATTTATGAATATCAAGGTTCAAATCTTCCCTCAATTGGATTACTCTGTTACAAAATGCATTCAATTGTACTGGTCGAGAAATGCAAATTTTAAGAGAATAACGCTTCATTGTCTCAAAGGACATGTAATTTTACTCGTGTGATGGATTCAGAGTAATAACATGTTGTTTTGAAAAATAGTGTGCAATTTAGTCATATTTTATCAGATACCATATTAGTTAATACGATAACATGATTATGCTAATTGGTCTAGATATTAAAGACTTACTCTGTAATGACAATTTTGACACATAATCATTCGCCTTAGTAAATACAAGTTATTTATTAGCAAACTCAACTTAAATATTTGATATAACATGAGTTGAAAAAAAAAGTTAGTATCTTTGTACTACTTTAGGAATATTGAAAATGGTTAAACTTATCTGCTAAACATCCATATTTTGGGTGAAGTACATTCGTTGCTGTTCTTTTTTATTTCGTTTTTTTTTTGTACTTTGTTTTCTATTAAATTTTTCCTCTTTTGTTCATATTCGTGAAGCCTGGTCGTCGATTGGGTTTCTTAGCAATATTTTTAAAATAGCCGCTTTGGATTTTCCTCAAGTTCCACATTCTAAACGACTCTCTTTACAAATATTATCCTTTTTCAAGCTCACTCAATTAGAGAATACATGTACGTGTGTATTTGAAGTAGATAATATGTATATGTATGGACAAATAGATGCTTTTACAACAATAAAAAGAGCGGCTTTGTGGAAATGGCTTTCCAAATTGCTTAGTTATACGACTTTAAAAATGGGTGACGTGCTTACGGACGATTTGCCGTAGTATAAGACTAATGCAACTTTCTCGGGTGCTTTGACGGTAGTGGTTGGTGATAGGAAGGTAAGATTTCATTGTCTTTAACACTACTTTTAACAAAATTCAAGAAGAATGATGAAACGAAAGTTTAAGAAATTACATAATTAATTTTGATAGAAAATGCTGTAGAAAACTATGATGTAAATGTTTTAAAGGAGTTTTGTAATTTGTTTTTTTTAAATCGAAAATAAAATTGGAAATTATCATATTAGGGATAAAACATGCTTGAAATTTTTTATTCATATATATATATATATTTTTCTACAGCATTTTACTACAGGAAAATAAAAAATAATAACAATAGCAATAGGCAAAAATTCAGTAGTACGTAAATTTGTTAATGGTAATCATATCAAAATTGTGTCTTCGTTCCAAATGACCGGCTGAAAGAAACTAATAGCAAATTTGAGATTGATATGTACTCACATTTTTGTTACATTTTCTGTTAGGTTTGCAAAAAAAAAAATGTATTAGTAAATTTGCAATTGTATAATCTATAAAATTTTAATTTAATGATTTTTTTTAATAAATTATTTCTTCAAGGCCTACGATGGCGTCGGCTGGCAGTAGTAGCAGTAGAGTCAGCATGTGGACGAATTAGCCATACTTCTTGGTATTTAGTAAATAATCGGTGGAGTGGAGCAAATAAGTGGAAGCCGAGAAAACATTAACATATTTTTTTTTGAGTTCCAACGCTGAAGTCGGTAAAACATAAAACGATTTGGTCAAAAAAAAAAAGGATCCCGAAAACACACAAGGCATTAGACCAAAAAAAAACACACAAGGCAAGTGAGTTTTGTTTGGTCGTATCCAAGAACAAGAGATCGACGGCATACTTGGTTGTTTTAGCAGTTTTTTTTCTTGTGGAAAAGAAGATAGTAATGTTTTGATGGAACATATTGGTGACGTGAAAAAGAAAGTATCAAATTAGATTTTGAGTTAAAAGAAAAGAGCCATTAATAGAGAAAGAAATTAGAAAAGTACGCAGTCGTAAACATTTCCTTACCGTTGAGAAAGAAGCTGTATTTATGTGGACTATCCACCCAGGTTTGTATGAAAGGTAGAACGGATGTTGGCCGGGTTGAATCAGTACGAAACACTTCAGTTCATTATTTCCCTTTTGGGATTCCTAAAGACAAGAGCGCGAGAAGCATAATTCATACATGTTGCATGCAGACTCTCCAATACTTCATAGTTCATACAACTTTATGCTTTTCATCTTTCAATAGACAGCTGGTTTGGTTATATCTCCTTTTGTTACATGTGAAAGTGGCTTGATGAATTTCAAATTTGTAAAGCTGACATATTTTAATAAAAAAACAAATGTTGTTGTTTAATTTTCTTGGCTTCCCCTTCTTTGCTACACTCAAAATATTTGTGACCATCACAAAATCAAGTTTAAATACCTGTTGAACCGGTCTATGAGATCAAAAGTTATACAAGCAATTAATTTCAAAATGAAATATTTACGCATACATATACTTTTCATCAAAATAATTACACAACGAATCACTTACAACATCAGATACACTTTAAAATTATGAAAATTCTATATTACCCATAATATTTATCGAACTACTTAAATAAAATTTAAAAGAATAAAATAAATAAATAAGTTAAGATTACTATGATCCAATAAATTTATAGATATTTATAATTATTCCAAAAAATTTATAGATATTTATAATTATTCCAAAATCATAAATAAATTACAAGTAACAATTTTCCCTGAATGCTTCTTCTAATTACTTATCTAAGAAAATAATGCATAACAAATATTGAAAATCATATTACCTAAACTATATATCTAACACTCTAACTATTATAAAATGAGAATATAAGGCATTATAGAATTATAAAAAATGAAATATTGTTACATTCATCATGCTGTGAAGGAATGAAAGAGATGGTTAAAAATTTATTTTGAGAAGAAGATGAAAATAAAAATTACATTGCATTTTTATTTAATAATATGTACCAACTGAGAATTTAATTTTAGTTTTTTCTCCAAGATCAAATCATGAAATTGTTTCCGAGAGATCAGAGAATTTGGAATTAACTAGTGGCAACAAGATTTTCGCATACCAGAACATTATCGACAATATATGGTGAATTGTTTTCAGAAAGTCATTGATTATGGGATGATTAATTGAATTCTTGAGATATTGTAGGAAATGGGTTAAATCTAATCTTATGTTGTTTTTCCGGTTAGAAATCTGTTTCACCATGATTGCCGTTATTAGTTTCTGAAAATATTCTATTAAGTGTTCCAAGCTCTTTTTGAGAATTATCATCGTTGGTAGTTTTTTAGAGACTACAAATAATATTCTGATGATTTAATTCATTGTTGTCTCATTGAAAAATGTTCATTTGTCGAAATGCCAAAACGAAAATATCTGACTATTTAAATTGGTGGAAATTTTGGACTTTAAGTCTATAATCTTCTCCAGACTTAAAATCAATAATTCATACCCAAAAAAAGTTTGAATCCAAAGCATAAAGAAACCAACCTCCTTAGACTACCACTAAACTACTAAGCCTTTGATTACTATCTATATGTTTATTATATCTATTATTTTTATAATTTCAATTTTGTTAAATAGTAGTCTCTTTTCCGTTATAGCATTCATACCACCTTGTTCTCAATTCTGAAGTAAACAATTTCAAATATATGGTATCAATGTTTTCCTCTTCCAAGTTTATCATAACCTAGGTCTGAGATTTAGAATGTATTATGTGGGATTAATTCCCTTATTCAGCCCAACTTCTGGTTCAAGAAGCACTGGTTTCACCAAAGTTTGTATCAAAACTCCAGTTTTAATTTCCTCCATCCAGGAGTGAAAATCCTCCTCCTATTTGGAGGGAGCTCTTCAAAACTCTGCCTTTATGGCTTAGCTATAGCCATAGAGTATCGTCTGACCATTTATTGATTTAGGGTCTAAAGAAAACTGTGTTTAAGTCTATTTCTCTCCAAAACTCAACTACGCGAAGTCTGGTGAATTAGGATTTTAAATTCTTAGCTATGGATTCAGTTTCGGACAATTGTTCGATTTACTCCAATGTTTCTTCGGGTTGCATCGGTCTTGTTCCTAAACTATTTCAAAGGAATGTGTAACTAATTCTTGTAGTTCCTATGATCTTATCATGTCTTTATCTTATGTATGTATTAGAGTTATTGTGGTTGTTGTAAATTTGAAATCCAACCTTTACGAATTGGAATAATTCTCTTTTACGAAGGTGTAACCGCATTTAATTAATAAAATTAATCGTTGCACTAAGAAAAAGGACAAAGAAAAAGGATGCATATATCAATAGTAAAGCATTAGAAATGACGAAGAGATCGTAAAATTCACATTTACAAGTTTTGCCTTTTGTCGGTAAATCATCGAAAAGGAATATTATCTAAAAAGCATATTGTACCAAGTACGTTTATGGTCGAATGGAATTATTCTAAAAATTAATTACATGAATCTAATGCAGAGGGAATACCGTATGAATAAATATGTAGATTAGGTGTTGGAGTGTGCTGCACTTATTTGAAGGAAATGATTAGTTTTAAGGAAAACGAATTAAGTATTTTTTTAATGTTTTTTGTTTTTGTTTAAATGGAAATAGCAATTGGTGTTTTGATCTATGTGTGGGTAGAAACAAAGACAGGGAAGCAAGTCAAAAAGGTTGTCGGTATGAATTTAATAAAACCCACAAGACATCTTATCAGTTTATCATGTTGTCTTTCTAAATATTACATTATTGTTCCATTTTAATTTCATTAAAAAGTTTTCGCAAAGTTATAAACTAATCCTTAAAAACAAAAGTCAAATATATAGCGCAAAAAACTTTACCGGATTAATCTATTATGCCAATTTAAGATACATGTTAATTATTTCAGTTATCATTTTAGATTGTAGAACTGTTTTGGCATATGAATACGTGCAATATAAACAATGTTATATATATACACTATGGTTTTGTTTATTTTTCATGCAAAAGATATAAATAAAAATCGAATAGTTTCATCAATCGACTTGTGTATGGTTTGCTTGGTTTGGACTAAAAGACTTATTTCTAAACAATGGACATGATTTTAATTTGTGCCACAACATGACTTCATGTTCAAAAACTCTCTTATTATGACTATCTTTAGCCAATAGGAATTGTTGGTAAACATATGAAATTTAAACGTTAAAGTGTGCTTAAAATTCTAAGTTAAAACAACGGTTTAGAATTTTAGAATTATAAGCATATTAGTTAATATCATAAAAGTTGAACGATTTTAAATTTGAAATTTAAGTTCTAAAACGATGCTAAGTGTTTGTTTTTGCTTGTTCTCTTGATTTTATGCGAATTTTCTGAACGATAACATTTTTTAATTAATCCATATATCTACATTTTTATTATTAGCTATTCTTGTTATTTGATTTGATACAAAAACAATAAACAACCAAATCTTGTCTTAGATTAAATTCATTCTCTAAAAAATTATTTTATAACATTTGGTGTCCGTGGATTCGGTCTTTAAGCTTTTAATAACATTATGTAATCACTGATAACTATTTCTAGAAACGGCACTGCTGGCTCATCGCAAACAACCATTTATATAAATCTGTTTTAATCACCACATGATTATTCATAAATTGGTTATTATATATATCCGTCATTTTTACATGGATTTCTATAATTTTATATATTTGATAGTTGTTATTATAAGTTTTTACTAGATTTTGACATACACTTAGAAATGACATGAATATATTTTTGATATAATTTTAATTTAATAGAAAAGGATATCTATATTTTTAATTTTCAATTTACTTAAGAAGTTTTTACTTTTTTTATATTTATTTATTGTAGAATATATATTTATAAATTTGAAAATTTTAAATATGTTAACAATTTTCTTTTTAATATAAATATATCATATAATTTACTTTATTTTAAATGGTTTTAGTTTTCATAGTGATTTTAATATTTTTCAAGTTTGATAGTTAACCCTATAATATATATTATTTCCTAACAAAACATCAATTTGAACCCGTCTATCATATTATCGAATAATATAAATATTTAATTTATAATATTTAAATTTTATTTAATTAAAAATATTTTTATCTATTTCTAAATTATAAATAATTTTTGTACGAATTTAATTTATTTAAATTTATTATTGATTTAATAATTTAACTATGCTGATGCAATATGTATATAAATATTATTTAATTTCCTTTTTTTCTTTTATAGATCAAAAAATTTAATATAATAACTTATTTTAATATTTTCCATAATTATAAAAAAAATATTTTTGAAAAAATGGAAGATATGAAAATATTTATTTTAAGTTACGCTATAACGAAATGTGGACAATATATTTATGATTAAATCTAAGAAGATATTAAAAACATATTGTGAATAAATTAGTTAATATTTTTTTTTGACTATTTTATCATTAATGAAAATTTAAAAATTTATTAATTTTAGTGGTATTTCATATAATATAATACATTACTAAAGTTTTATAAATAGATGTATTTCTATTTTAACAGTATTGATAACTAATAATTTAGTGTAGTTTTAGTGTTTGGAGTCCTTTCTAACAAAACCAGGAAAGTGATGTAAAAAGATTCAAACGATGCATAAAATATGTCTTGGTTTTACATAAAACCGCACAAGAATCTAAAGTTTGAATTGCATTGAAGATTTTTTCTTAGATTGAATGAGCTCAAATATGGTGAGAAATAGTCACTTGAGTGACTCCAATATGTAAGTGGTTTAAAGTCATTTGAACGATAGTGGTTGTAGAGTTATGCAGATTTTTGTGAAGCTTGAGCAACCAGCGTGATCACATCATGGTCATCTTACGATCGAACTAGAGAAAACCTAGGAGCTCGACCATAGAGTCCGCTTTCATGTGGTAGTGTTTAATTAAAAGATGAAATTTTCCTTTTTCAATTAGTGTTTCTCATAGTTAAAAAAAAAAAGTATTTCTCCTAAACCTACCAAGTTAATACCATAGCACTATATATACACATTTTAACAAATATAAACAGGGAGTTTGTATAATACTCGACCATCTTGTTTATTTATCATCTTTATATTTTGAATGAAGAAGATTTTATGAACTCTGGTTTATTTATTTGGTTTTCTTAATATTTCTACATTTTTTCTATGCTGATTTATTTGAATAATATCTGTACATATCTTTTTTTAATCTAAAGAATTTAATTAATTTTATAACATATCTGCGTATATCTAATGATTGTCAATGAATATTTTTAAAGACTTTGTTTTGTTCATTAATGTTGAATTCTTGATCATGCATCTTGTGATTAGATCTTAGGTAGATTAACATTTCAAAAACTTGCTAAAGAGGATGAACTAATCTTTTATAAAGTCAAAATCTGTGAATGCTACAATAGAATCCCACATGATACATATGTAAATGCTACAATACAAGTTTTTATGACATATTTCTTTTAAGGTTAAAATTGGAACATTTATTCTCAAATCCTTTCTTTTTAATTACCACCTTTAATTACCAACTTATAGGGTTTATATTATTCATTACAAACCCATATTTGGCTAACCACCAAACTGTCCATATTATAAAATAGTTTTTTTTTGCTTAAATATAATTTTGTAGTCTTTTAAAATGATTATAGTCAATAAGTTCAAAAAATTTATGGGGTTCAATTTTTTTAAAAAAGAGCAATTCTATGAGTAAAAAAAAATAAACTTTTTTTTTTAAAGACAATTGATTAAAGGGGCTCAAATTAGCCAAAAAGATTATATGATATTAAGTTGATTTTGTTAGGAAATATATTTACCAATTTTGATTATAAAAAATATAAAAAGATAGTTAACGAAAATAGATGATAAGCACTCAATATCTGAGAAGATTTCATAAAGCTTTTTCAGTTGCTGATTCTAATATTTTTTTTTTCTTTATCATTTGTATACATTTTATTAATTTATTATTCTATTGAAAGTTATGAGAATTATTACATTAACGATTCTACAAACGACAAATCTTTCATTTCATGAGAATCTACATTTGACGATTCCACCAAATTGAACCACCTTATGAAAATCTATCTTAACGGTCCTGTTTATACCATATTTGAAAATCTCATTCGATTTTTTTCTTCGTTAATCTGCATAAATGATAACATATTGTACTGTTTGGAGTTTAAACCTTTGACTTCTATGTATAGAAACATTAAAAAACATTTTAGTTAAAACACTAGATTTAAGAGATTTCCACAATAAAAATAGATTAATATAAGATTTTCAGCATAGTGTAAACTGTAAATATATTTCTTTAATACCATATCATATGTTAAGACTATAGTTTTCCACCGTAAATATGATACATATAAATTATGCCTGCCATGGATCTTTGTAGAGTAGATTTATCTATTGAAATATTATCTGTTAAAAATTATTTTTGCAATTAGTTTTATAACTTCTAATAAAAATAAAAATATTTTAGACATACCCAGAAAAATTTCGTCAAATCTACATTTTTAAGCCAAATGTAGTTGTGGATCTTTCGTACATGTGGCAATCAGAGTATGACTAGTCAGCGGTAAATTGGAAAATGGTGGAAGAAAAGCATTCGAACTTCCAAGTGCATGCATCTGAAATGACTATAAAGAGATTTGGTGTATATATAATACATAAAAAAGAAGATGAACATAGATGGTGTAGGTTTAAAATTTTGAATTACAAGTACAAGGAAAAGAAAGCAATGGCAGCCGCATATTAAAGTGGTCAGATTTTTTTTTTTTTTTAATCCATTAGTGGATCAATTGACATTCCTCTTGGGTCCATCTTTCAATCTATCTACTTTCTTATCAACCAATTTTTCTAAACTAATTTTTTTGTAAGTATGTCACGTCGGAATTTATGTAGTTATCAAAGGGGATTGGTCTAATAGAGAGTTCCATGTAGCATTGAAAAAATTCATATTAAAAAAACAAAACTGATAGAAAAAAAATTATAAAAACGAGAAAATATAATGTAGAATTTTAAAGAAATATAGAGAAATATACATAGGCAAGATTTGATATATTTCTTTAATTTAAAACATTACTGGTAGTATATCGATATTTAAACACTTTAAATTTCTAGATATAACCGTATTTAGTATAAATACGGTAATTGCAATACATTGTTATAAAATTTACAAACTTTTTTTTCTATATTAAATTCTCAAAATTTATTTTTTATAAAATGAAATATGAAAGAGATTTGTTAGAATTTTAGATTTCATTAAATTGGTAAAAAATGTGATGAGGCATTTATTTATAATAAAAACAAATTCTTGATCCAAAATAGTAAATATGATATATAAGGATAACAGTATTCTGCAAAACCAGAAACATGAAACTTATTCCTTAAAATATTTGAACCTAATCTTTATAATCCAAAATATTGTACAGAAAAATCTTTAAGTAAAATATTGACAAAAATCAACAAGTATTTTCGAAAATGTCATAAAATTTTGTTCTGAAGGCCTAACAGCTCATATTACCTATGATCCAAGACATGGATTCAGACCTAGAACCGTGCTTGCGCCACACCAAGCCGAACCAAACCACACAGTTGTTAATAAGGCATGGACAAGACAGATATTAACCAAGAATAGATAAAGACAAAACGGATAATAATAAAAAGAATTATTTTTATACTAACAATCAAATATGATATAATACAAATAGAATTGATAATTATAAAAATAATTATTTTATACTAACAATCAAATACAATAAATGATAATTCAACTAATAATCAAATATAATACAAATAGATTTGATAATAATAAAAAGAATTATTTTTGGAAATAGTATTCTACTTGATATAAAATTTAAAAATATGTTTGTGAATTAAAATTTTAATCAAAACTAAGTAAAATAAGAAAGAAAAAAAATAATGACTATCAAATTATGTTAAGCTTTTAAAAATGAATATTTTAGTGAAATAATGTCAACTAAAATTTAAATTTATTTATAAACTTAACATGTTAAGGATAATTAGTGGTCCAATTATTCATAAAATGCAAAGTAAAACACACACACACACAAATGTAAACTAATATTCATATCATGATTTAAGAGAAAAAATAGAATTAATATTATACAACTAGCATCAAACCTCTTGGCATAAAAGATGCGAATAGTTATTTAAAAAAAATTAAAGAAATAATTTTTGTTATATTGTTGATAAAATAAATTATTTCTCTTAGATTGTTTTATTAATTTTTTATTTTCATAAATGCATTACAAAAACCTATGAAAGTAAATATATTTGTATATTGTAATTGTTTTTTGATGTAGTTTGGCAGGGACCAATATTTTGTCTGCAAATTTTTCTTTTTGCTGATTAATAAATTTAATATTTCAAAACATGTAGTTTAATTATTATAACTACACTTTTTAACATATATAATTTCAAAAATAAAGAAAATGTTAAAAATAACACACACAACAAGAAATAAATAGAAATGTAGGCATACGACATGATAAATTTTAATAAAAAATGATAGAGATTATTAAAGCTCAGAAAACAATGAAAAACATGGTTTTGGGAGACCAAAATTATAATATTTAATTTCATTCAAGAAAATGAGAAATTAAATAAGAGATAAAAATACAAAGCATATAAATTTGAGGTTATTTTGGTATAGATACAAAAGATAAAGTTTAGAAAATGCATTTTAAACATCGCATGAATATTCTGGAAATGTAAAGAAAAACTAACCTGTTAAAACTGATAACATTATAATCTAGATGATTTTCTTTCTCAAATTTATGAATTTAAATATAAAAATAAAAAATTAACAATCACATAATTCTTGAATCACAAAGTTAAACATATTTTGTTTTCGAAATAACTACTTCAATTTCAAAACTAACAAAATTATTAGAACGTAATATAATCGCGCAACGCACGACTCAATTTCTAGTTAATAAATTGCACGAAAATTTGATGGGGCCCAAGTGCTACCCCCTTAACACATATGCATCCGCCCTTGTCAACAAGTCTGGTATGAGTTATTTTATGAGTGATCGGTTGTGAATCCAAGGGGTCAATAAGGTTTGAAGAGAAGTGAAGTTCCATTAATAATATCATTTGATAACTTACAAGTGGCATTTGAGTCAAGGTTAGACGATAGTTTGAAGCAATGTGCGGTTACATCATCAGCCTGATGATACTGGATCATGACGAGGATCGTACACCAAATTTATATCATCGATGTTAAGATTTATTAGGAGCCTATCGGTCCAAATTCAGAATTGTTGCATGTTTCGACCAAAAAATATTTTTAGTCCGGTCGGCACGTTCCATCTAGAAACATTTTCAGGTGGTTACCCACTAGAATTTTATTATTTGTACAAATAACCCTGAGAATAAAACATTGTTGTTTGATGGTATTTTGATGTAGAAGTAGGTGGATATAACAGTGGAGACGTTACCACTGACTAGAATTAATGCTTTTATTAAGCTCCAGATATAGAAAAAGTAATCTGATTAATTTAAATCTTTGATAACATATTGGATCTTTTGCTGAAAATGGAGGATGATCGAAATCCATGTTGGGCTATAAAGCCGATATTCTCTCCCCCTTGAATGGCTAAAAATCGCTCGTAACTTTGGACATAAATTCTTCAAAAGCAATTATAATGATGCGACCTCGTTGCTAAATTAATTTTTTCATGAGTGCCCTGTTACGGGAAAATGAAATCATCTGAAATTTTCATTTATTCGGGATATAGCAGATGATACATTTCTATGAGGAAAGTATTTATACCAATGCTAATGTACATGATGGGTTTGCAGGAATTTTGTCTCCAATTCATATAACTAGAGAATATTTACATGTCAGATTTTTTTTTAGTGTACAATCGGTACATATCTAATGGTTTGTATAATAGATGTGTTTAGACATGGTAGTACACAACTACACATATAAGAGTTATTAAAAAGACATATTTTGCAAATATATTTTTCGTATATGTTTGTTTATATAATATATATATGTTTATTCATTTAAAAAAATTATCTCCCCTTATTATGTCATTTGAAGATTTGTTGGTTTAAAATTTTTAATGCATATTTTAAAATAAAATTATAATGTTATCTCTATTACTTTAGTTTATTAAATAGTGAGAAAAACTGATAAAGTTTATTAATGAAAGATAGAAAACTATTAGCTTTATAATATGTATGGACAATCTTCAAACAAGAGAATAAAATCGATGAAGTCATTACTTTTTAATATATATAAAAATAAATTTCTTTTACCAAATAAATGCATTTTTATTATAAATTTCCTCTTTTGGTCTTCAAATTGACAAATTCTATAAAAGAATTCCAAGACTTTTTTAATCATCCTGAATTAGAAAAGTAGTGTTTTCATGGTGTGACATGGGGGCCATCCCTCTTTTTATAAGTGGGAAAAAACCTAAAGTTTAATTGGAGTCTGGAAAACAAACGCAATGTTCCCAAAATATTTTTGTTCACGAGAAAAAGAAGTGTAAGCAAATGGTTAATGCAGTTAGTTGTATTTATTAACCATTACATATATGGATACAAATGATGATCTGTTTTATCGTCAACAAACACTAAACAAATGGCAACGATCTAGTGTGTGTCATTTTTTCAGTTCTTAGTGATTTAAAGTAGTAATCCAACTATTTGTCAATTTTTTCGATAAGGTATATTGGTTCAGTTATCCATACTGGTTATACAAAATTCACATATATCATTGTTAAAAGAAGATTTTAAGCATTACATAACAGTTTGTCCACCTTTAAATATTTTGTACGTAAAATAAATTTGATAATAAAAATATTAAAACATATATTCAATTTCTAAAAAATGTTTAAATGTGTTGAAGAAATAGACTATTACAAAGATTATATATTATTTTTACCAAATCAGAGTAGTCTCTTATAAAATTCACTTATATTGCTGAAATACTTTCATATATTACATGACCCAAATTAAAACTTTAAATTATGCATGCACCAAAGAGAGAATAAGACGAATCCATATCATCATTTCAGCCACTCATTCATTGCTACATTATCAACTTTTCTTAAAAATAGATCCAAGTCTTTTAATGTTCCATCTACAAAACACCATTATTCATCATATGTTACAATATCCAGTTATGAATTACATTCATTTTTTTTGCTCTTTTGTCTTTCGATAATTTAGTCTTTTTCCATAACCGATTTTCTGTATCATGATGCAAATCTCTTAGAAATTTTAGATCTCTTAGGAATTTTAGAGCTTGCTTTTTTAAAAACTTTTTTCCTACAAACTATTCTTTGTGTGTAAAAGATATAAGTTTCAATAAAAAAAAAATAACTTTCCTTGATAGAATATAATTTTCTATAAACATGTGATTTTGTATTTTTTTGCCAAAATTACTTGATAATGATGGAGGTTACTAATACATTATATTATCCAAATTTAAATTTAAAATTATGTATGTAATGGTGTTAAATTATCTCGGATATTCCAAGACTCCATCCTATTTTCTGTCACTCTCTTTTTACTAAAGTACCAGGCTTAACCCGAGAACATATCTAATTCCTTCAAAGAATCATTTAGAAAACACCACCAGCCTTCATGTATCATTTTAGTAACATGTGAATCCGAATGATTTACAGTTTTTCTTATGTCTGTTAATTATGCCTCTTCCCATAATGTACCTTCCATTTCTGCAGTAGTAAGAATCTCATTAGGATTTTTTATCTTTATTATTTTAAAAAATTTGTTTGTGTTCTTCTGTAAATACCAAATTAAAATTATAAAATAAATATTTTTAATCATTTTTGGGAGCCTCCAAAATAAATGATCGAAATTTGAAAATACCGACAACATCGGAAAAACCCGAAAATTAGAAGGAACTTTAGATAGAGCCCACGTTTGAACCGCTGAAAGATATTCCAATAGAACATGATTTATTGTTTCCTCCTCAACTCCTCATCGGGAATATTGTATATCGCATTATATACTTCGTGATCGTAGATTCTTCGTAACCAATACGTATCCCGACAGAACATGCCAAATGAAATGTCTCATTTTTTGTGGACTTTTTATTTTCCAGGTGTAAGCCAAATTTGGATCATAAGAAATATCAGTGTTCCCTGAATCAGGAAAAAACTGTTGAATGTCGTATCCCGATTTAAAAAAGTATTTTCCATGTTTTGTATAATGCTATCCATAAGTATCCTTTTTAAGCACCCTGCTAGTTTGCATATGCTTGATAATAGTATCATCCTCGGGAATAATAGGTCGCCTACATCAATGGCATATTACAGGAACGAGTTCCTAGGTTAATCAAGTTGTTGATTATGAAATGAGGATAAATATTTGATTCATAAGTTGACGATCTTGGGCGAGAGGTGGAGATCCAAAGATCATTCCATACTGAAATGGATGTTCATGATTCCACCCTTTTGATTAGCCATTTTTAACCAAAAATCTAGTAGAGATGATGCTACTCCAACCATAGGATGGGGAGTACATTCTAATTGGATCCAATGGATTCAAATATCTAATGTAATTTTCTGTAAAATATGTAACTTATGACATTCTTAGTAAAAACATGATTTCGCAATTCTCACTTGATTCAATAATCTTGTCAATAGTGTAAAGTTTTTTTGCGACAATTTAATCTTCATAACAAATTAATTATTTTATTTTTTTATTTCAAAACACTTTAAATGTTTTAGTTGATAGATATCACATGGGAATTAGAAACTTAGATTCTGGAATCCCCAATCAAAAGTTTTCAGTGATGATTCCTGTGTATGAGTTATCTTAGGGTTTAGGAGTGATTCTATCTCTAGAAATATTTATCTTAGAAAATCATAGTCCATACCTTTTTTGTGGCGACCATCACTTTCCTCTTGTTACTTTGTGATATGCTCAAACTATTACTAGAGTTACTTTCTAAATTAAGAAATCAAATAATATTTAGGAGTCAAATTCCATAAAGACTTAAGATCGTACAATAGATTATTAATTTTCAAATTAAGCTAAATAAGAATGATTGGAAATTAAAACAGCAAAGCAATTAAAATCAGTTTTCAGAGCAGATTGGAAAGATGTTAGGCTAAGAGAATTCTCAGGAAATCAAGAATGCAAAGTGATTAGTCAATCATGATTCTACTATGTTTTAGAACTCGAAACACGATGATAAAATGAACCAGCCGTTGCTGTGAAAACTATCAGTATATAACAACCTATAAAACCAAATTTCTTTGTGAATTCAAAAGTCTAAACCTGCAATAATTTTATGTTTGATTTGTTCACCAATTCTCCAAACCAAATTGCTTTGGGAATGGATAATTTGCGCACTAATGTTCTTTTTAGCTAATCAACCAACTTTCGTTGCGAGGATCAACCTATGATCAACAATCTAACTGGCCAGTTCAGATCAAGCATTAATCATAACCTAGATGAAGAACTAGTGTTCCAGAATCTTTAACTAACCAATCAACCTAAGAATCAATGAAATCCTTACTAAGAAACCCTAAACTTAACTCGCAGACTACTCAGATATAGAGACTGAAACAATAAACATGATTGAATAAGATTGCATAAAAGAAATCAATAGAGAATGAAAGGAGTTCTGAATCTTCTGTGAATGAGTCTGAATTTTTTTCTCCAAAAATCTGCTACAAATCTCTCTGAATAAACTAAAGCTTCAGTCTAAACAATGACCTTCAAATCATATAAATAGTCTTAAATACACTTGGGGGCTTTTTATAATTATTTGAACTTCATGGAATTTTGTAATTTCTTCAAAGCCTAAAAAACACATAATAGAATTGCCGTCATGAATTAGTGTCGACTGGCACCAGGATGGTGTCGGTATACACCCAGCCTCTGATTTTTCTATGACTCTAATTTCTTTGCATCTTCTTGAAATCAACTCCAAAAAAGCTCCAAATACTCCAAAACTTCCAAAAGTGCTCTAAACGTACATAAACTTGAAAAGACTCTAAAAAGATTCCAAAAATACCAAAAGACTTTAACATAACTTATATCATGGTTTAAAATCACAAAAAATATTATATAGTAATTCCTCCGGACTTAACCTTTACTTTCCCTCAAGCAAAACCGAGAACTAAACATGTAAAAGAGGTTTGAAAAAAAGAATCACATTCTCTTAGAACACTACATTAACCATATCAACTTAAAATCCTCATACTGCGAAATCAATCCAAAATTGAACCACCATGTACTTCTCTTTAGACATTCACAGCCATCTAGATTCAAGCTTAATTTCACAACTATGTTTATTAAGCCTTCATCACTGGGTCTCATCAATGATCTTAATGCCAATGATCTTTTAGACTCATTCCCGTACAATACCATGAAAATGCAACTATACAATCAACTTTTAGTATTCTCTCTCTCTCCCAAGACTTATTCTTTTCTCATACTCCATTTTTTTTTGTGTGGCAAAGGTGTAGGAAAATAGTAGGGTCACGGATATGTTCCTACCCCTCGATTCTACCTTTGTGTGTGTTGGGGTCAAAACACACACTTTTGGAATTAACGGCTAAAATGCTTAAATATCGGAAGAAGTTTCCATATTTGAACATTTTCGGAAAAAGAACGATACTCGGAAAAGTATTTTGACTAAAACTATTTGAATTGATAAATTTACGAAAAAGTATGCGAAAACTACTTCTCGTATGATTTTTTCGATAAACCGATTAAAGCGACGATTTCTCGAACTTTTTTTGAGATAATTGAACTATCAGCTCGGTTGGCTCGACATGATTTCTCTCCATAATCTGATCGAGCCGAACTAGTTGCTGGGTCTTTTCCTTCCTCTCGATCAGGCCGAGCGGGATGCTTGATTCGGCAAGGATCCCGGCTGAGCCGGATGGTCCATCAGCCCAGGTGTTCAGATGGCTCGGTATGATTTGGCAAGGTTTTCGGCCGAGAAAAATGGTCCGTCGGTCCGGGTACTCGGTTGACTCGGCATGATTTGGCAAGGCTTCTGGCCAAGCCGGACGGTCCGAGTACTCGGCCGGCTTGGAATTTCATCCCGCCTTGAAATCCGCCGATCTGGAAGTATCAATCCGGTCTTCTGCATGATTCCCATGTCGAGTCGGACACATATGATTGAGAGGAAGGGAAGTTCACATCCGGCTCGGCCATTTGCTCCCTCAAAACCGGCCGAGCCAGACGGTGTTACATATTAATCATGACCAGCTCAGCATCTTCTTTCAAAGAAGGAATTGCCAAGCCGGATGATCTCTTCGTCATTTTTGGAAACCGTTCTGAGGACTTATCGATGCTTTCGTAAAATTCATGTACATTTACAGAAAACATCATAACTTTTCTATCAATCAAAAACGGTAAAACATTAATTTAAAACAAACAAAAAAATCAAACAATGGAATTATCGAACCAAGACGAAGGAAGAAATTGGGACGAGTCAGCAGGGAAAGTATCGTGGCCTTCTCGAAGATTCTCGAAGATTTTTCAAAGTCGGTGGAAAAAACAAAAATATAGGTTCCCACATCGGGAATTATGTTAATTAAGACTTAAAGTTGTCAAATATATATATAGATATCGATGTATATCCCAAAAACCAGATTCTCAATTCATATATTTTCGCACTTAGAGGTAGGCGTCGTTAACTTTTTTTTTCGCTTATTTCGTTTATGCGGAAACTCTTTTACTTAATAAAATATCATCATATCGATCTTTTTCACGAGTTTCTCTTTTCAGACTTTTTGATACTTAATAAAAGAGAAAATCTATGGATAAGAAGTCAAACTCTATGAACATCAATCACACAAATGACGTAAAACAGGAAAAAAAATTAGCTCTGACTTTGGTGGGCTTTGGTGGACTTTGCTGGAAATATGGATGTCTCTACTTAACTGATCAGCCTTTGGATTTTAAATCAGTCGGATCTGAACAGATTCTGCAGCAATGGTCAATCAGATGAACCAGTACTAAACACAATAAACCAAGATAGAGATCACAGTTTCCAACCAATTTTAACTCAATAAAATCATAAAAACTGACACAACTAACTTACAAAAAGAAAAAAGAAAATACATCAGTATTTTTTTCTCCCATACTTAAGTAACATTGTCCCCAGTATTATCAAGCCGTATGATTAGAAAAAAACTAAAGTAAAAAGAAATGATAAGTAAAAGGTCAAGAATACTTACCTACAAAGGGGTGTTGAATGGCACCTTATGATGCTGTCGATCGACACCAAGTTCGGCTCTTTAATCTTTTGCGTCTTTACAATTTTTTTTTGCATAAAAGAAATCAACACCAAAAATTAGTGAAAAGAAAACAAAAAAAAAATCAAAGAAAATCCTACCTGCAAGTGGGTTGCCTCCCACTATGCACTTGTTTTCAGTCATTAGCTTGACTGTGGCGGGGCTCATAGATGTGGATTGGAAAGTGGCAGTGAATGCTTCTGGGAAGATTATCTCATCATCCATGGTGGTGTATAAACAGTAAATGCATGGGATATACTAAGGAAGTGAGGAAAAACACCAGATTGTGACTGAGGTCTTGATGGGACACTTATTTTTCCTGAAGAATCATCAAAAGAAACACTAAGCTCTCTACAAGAATTTCGTTACTTGCATAAGTGTAGAACAGATTGAAGTGTGTAATTGATGATATCAGGTGGTTTTGAATTGAGAATATAAAGTTCATACCTTTTATTTAATAAAGGCTTAAAGGGTGTGAGATGTGGAGTTTTGTGTTTGACAACCGATAACAGACTTACAGCTTTATAAATCTCCCAAAAACTATGTCTTTTGGTCATTTTTGGATTGTTCAGTGGAGCGTGTCAATTGACACTACAATTTCATGTTTTGGGTTCGTGACTAATGGGTGTTGCCCGAGACCAATGTGGTATCGACCGACACTGCACAAGCAAATCTAATTTCTGTATTTTTCTGCAATTTAGCTTTACAATCTTTGCCTCCATCACAAAACAGCATCCTCCATCAACTTGTCTTTGACTAGACCCTCATTTTCGAGCTTAGTCATGAAGTTGTCTCCATTCCAATCCTCAAACTCAACAGCTTTTTCATAAATTTCAGACAATGTCTCTTAAATAACCAATTGTTCACTTGCTCACTAACATCTAACTCCTTGACATACCCAGAAGTAATGTCATCTGAATAGTTTTTGGATGGATCCTCGTCCATGGAAATCTCAACAGAAAAGGTATGACCATAAATGGTAATGTCATCTGAATAGTTTTTGGATGGATCCTCATCCATGGAAATCTCAACAGAAAAGGTATGACCATAAATGGTAGGTCTCCTACTTAGCTTATCCATGTCAAAGTTGATGATCACATCACCCAAATCAAGCTCTATCTTTTCTTTTCTTAAATTAATCATGACACCAGTTGTAGCTAAAAAGGATTTTCCCTAAATAAGAGGATCCTGAGGTTTTTCATCATACTCCCAAACCACAAAGTCAATGGGAATCATGCAAGATGTAATCTCGAGTGAAGCGTCCTCTAAGACACCTTCTTGAATATTTTTTGAACGATCAGTAAGGATAAGATGGATCCTACTTGGCTTGAAGGTAGTCATCCCAAAGCTCACAGAAACAGAGTGAGGCATCAAATTTGAACTTGACTTAAGATCATAAAGATAATGATGGAACCTTCCTGTAGGGATTGAGAAATCCAGAACAAAATTCCCTGGATCAGGTAGCTTCTCTGGAACCCAACTCTTAATCATGGGCTCCAAAACACCAAAAAGAATCTATAAACTTCCAAATATGCTCCAAACATACATAAACCTAAAAATACTCTAAAAACTCTAACCACCATAAAAAATCTATAAACATAACTTATATCATAATTAAAAACTAAAACCATAATACATCACTTTGTTCATGGTTTGATCATCCCTTAGCCAAACCAGCTAGAGTTATACAACCAATTGGTGTAACTCGATTCCATTGCCCTTTCAATCATCAATCAGTCATTTCTATGAAAATTTCAGAACCAGCAGCCTTGATCTCATCTATATATCCTTGAAGGTCTCATTCTAGGCATGTATCATTGTAGGTATCCATCCACTGAGGAGGTGAGGATCTGCCTCAAGGACTTCCCAAACTGAATTCATGGGGTTGCCATGGTGAGTCCATGTCTTGCACACAAAAGTATAGCCTTAAGGCCGTTGAGGAGGGAAATTAAGGTTTTTTCTTCCGGAGACTCTTTAATACCTAAGTTAGCCATCCATCAAATGAGAGATGGAATTTAGGAAGTAAGTATGTGTCTTGGTAATCATAAAAGTAGAGTTGAAACTCTCTTCTTCTTTTTGCTACATTATTGGCGAGGTGGCCTGCTTTGGGAGATTTTCCCTCTTACCTCCAGTCTTTTTAAACCCAAATCTTATAGCGTGGACATATAATCGGTTAGTGGGTTCTCCTTCGTGGCGGCAGCATCAGGTCTAGGTAACAGGTTCGCGCATACCTAGTTGATACATTAATCGTGGAGTTCTCACACCACAGGTTTGCCTCCAATTTGTCATCGTAAATTCGACTCCAATAAAAAGCTAGTAAAATGTATATAAATGGTCAAACGTATCGTACTTTGTGGAATCTAATGATTAAATGGTTTAAATTAAGATGATTAAGAATTTAAAGTTTAACAATAAATCAGTTAAATAAGGGATACAATCAAACTTTACATGTGAATCTAACGTATTGATCATATATGCTAAAAATTAGATATTTATATTTTGTTAAAATAGTTCTGACTATATCATAATAATATTTTCAAATTCTGTTCAAAAAGTTGTCGCATGTAATCAACTATGGCATTATTTTTCATTCAAAAATAATTATAATTTTTATAGCCAAAACAACCAAAAGCCTATATTAACATCTTACAACCGCAACTTTACCACCAATCATAGTCAGAATCACACTCTACATCCATTTTGAGAGAGATGGCACTAATAAGTAATAAGTTTGGGTTTTTTTCATGAAGTTTTTTTTGGTTATTGTTGACTTTTTATTTATTTATCAATATACTACATCATTATACCTAATGTATGAAGAGTGTACTTGCTTGAATTAGTGCAATGCAATATATATACACTATTTAAAGTCAAAGTAGTGGTGAAACAATTTGACTGAACGAAGTGAAGATGATTTAATTGTTAATGATTTATAGACAAAGTCTAACTTCTTTTTCTATGACTTAAATTTCTTATAATATTTTGTTTTGTTTTTATTTGGCTAGTAAGAATAGTGCCATGTTTTAATCTATTACACAAATTTGATGAGTAGATTATTCAATAGCTACCTTCAAATACATCTTTGCCAGTTAGTTGGACTTTTTCTAGTTTTAAAAAATAAAAATAAATTAAACTTCCATATAGTTTGAAATGGTCGTCACAACAATTCTATCACTTTCATTTAGTCATGTTAATGTCCATCAATAGACCTAATCCTGTTTCCCTTTTTTTATTTCAACGGCCATCAAAGGTTCCTCACTAGTCACTTTATGATTCCTATCAGTTTTTCCTTTTCATTCTTGAGAAGAAAATAATCTACTTTAATTTCATCTATTCTAAGATGTATATTTTATATAGGCCGTCTATATTAAGCCGTTAGGCTGTCCAGTTTCGGCCGTCTATCGGCTAAAAGAATTCAGGATATGATTGATTGAGATGTTGTTCTAGAAAGCCATCAATGTTATTTTTAGTGCTATAACTTGAATAATTACCTAGTTCTAGTTATTATCGATTATGGTTCTTAACGTATCAAAATTGTTTGATATAATTCTTTACAAAAATATATGAGCAATTCTTTTCTAGGTAATAAAAGTTAAAGTTACTGGGAAATGAAAATTGATCAAACATCAGCTTACTATTACTTGTTTAATTTCTGGTATTAAAGGGAGATCTTAAGATACAGACTATGCATATAAATTAATGCTTTGAAAGAATTTAATGTTAGTCAAATTATGTAACTGGATTTCAATAACGGTTTTGAATACTTTTCCACAAATGCATTAAATTTGTCTCATCAAGCTTATTTCAGCATATAAGGTATCATTTGCTTCATCTATACAAGACCTAACTTGTTCACCATGTCTTCATTAGTCACATTACTACATGTCTTCATACCTTTCATTTGATCCTTTGATAGTTTAATGTTTTCTTTTTAAGATTGAGGGGAGTTTTGAGCCTTATATCCATTGTCTCCGCAGGTGATATCAACTTTTAGAAATTCATATTAAAAAAATAACAATCTGTACCAAAAGAAGTTTGAACCCAGAGTACAAGGAAACCAACCCCTTTACACAACCATTAGACTACCAAGCCTTTGGTTAGCTACATGTTAGTGGTATATGTTTTTTTTTTGAACTGTTTTTTCTAGTTCAACTATGATGCTTATTATCAATAGATCTAATCCACCGCTTTTACTTGTCCACTGGTTTACTAGATTTTAGTGTCCAAATGTTTGGTTTTCTAGTCGAAGTAATATAATTGATTGTTACATGTTTTACATGGTTTTTGATATAAAATCTTAGTGTTTTGGTATGATTTTATGTCTTTAGATGTAGTTTTTCGTATTTTGAGTATTGTTGGTCAAAGCATGTAAAGCATTAATATGTGGCGATTTTTAACTCGCTCTAACCATTGTTTTTAGGTCTTTATTGAGTCTTTTGAATCTTTATCAAGTATTTTTCGGGTCCATTAGAAGGCTTTACACAAGGATTAGAGCTGCTAGAGCCTTTATAGTAAAAAGGACTCAAACTGAGTAAAAGAGTCTAAGTTTTCACGCTGAGCACCATTTCCGGTTTTTAAAGTACTCGCTTCAGGCGCAGTTTACTCTGGAGCAGTCACTCCAACCTATAGGAGAAACAAAGTATAAAAAGAGGAGTCGTCCTCTGCAGTATTATAATCGTTTGCTTTTATGTGTTTTAGATCACGACTTCAGTTTTTCATACAATCTCTAGAGATTTTGTTTGTAATATTTGGGAAAAGAATCTCTATCTTTGAGTTAAAATTTATACTTTCAGAGTTAATGGGTAAAATATTTAAATATCGAAATTTTTTTTTCGTATCTAAGTATTTTCAGTAAAAAGAGAAATGTTTTAATTATACGAGAAAATAGTTTACGAAAAATTTACACGTTGCGACTAATACACAGAGTTCGAAAAGAGGAGACAACGGCTCAGGACACCCTCTTGCCTTGTCCCTGAGCCAGTCTTCTCCACATCGCCTTCGTCGGTCGTATGATCATTCTTCTTACCCGAGCCAACGATTTCGAGTGATCCCGAGCCGATAGATCGGGATTATCCCCCCGAGCCGATAGATCGGGATGATCCCGAGCCGATGTCCTAACCGTTGTTGGGATTGATCGTAAATATCTTTCCCCAAACCTATGAACCAAGCTTGGCACCCGAGACGATGGACAGAGCTCCCTGAACCAATTATTTTCTCGCGTGCACCCGAGCCGGTTGTAGCATGCTGCTACGCAAGGCAATGGCGCGAAGGTTGTCACCGAGCTGGATGACGAA
Source organism: Sisymbrium altissimum (assembly GCA_900406495.1). Taxonomy (NCBI): domain Eukaryota; kingdom Viridiplantae; phylum Streptophyta; class Magnoliopsida; order Brassicales; family Brassicaceae; genus Sisymbrium; species Sisymbrium altissimum. The sequence continues at coordinate 12,982 of OVBI01001233.1, read as the reverse complement.
GAGGCGTCCCCGAGCCGGTGTACTTTTTCGCATCATTTAGCCAACGAACCGCATGAAGATCGATCTAAGACCCAGCCGATGAACATTCGGAGCCCAGGTGATCAACCAAGGAAGAGACTGAGCCGATGAACATCGTCTCATGCTATCGCGAGGTGATGAATGATTAGATCTGAACCGTTCGATCCATCTTTTACAAGATTGATAGGTCTTATGATTACCCGAGGCGATGAACAAAGATGTATCCCCGAGATGATGCAATTTTTCCCCAAGATGATGTCATCTCACTGCTTGGTCTCGGGCCGATCACGTCTTGTTCTTCGCCTTCAAAGATCTTTTCAGAAATTTATCCATATTTTTGTTATCTCGTCGTAAGTTGAAAAGTATAAGGCTTTAAATTATCGAACCAAAACATAAAACCAAAGAAATACGAAAAAACTATCAAACCAAGGATGAATAATGGGATTGGACCAAGCTGCCAGAGAAGATCATGGCATGTCGAGCCAATTTCTGGAAGATTCTCGAAGGTTCTCGAAGCTTCTTCAAATTCGGTGGAATATACAAAGGAAAAAGCTCCTACATCTCTAATTTGACTACTTAGGACTTAAGATTATCGAATATATATATAGATATCAACGTATAGCTTTCAAAGGAAAATTCAACTCTTCTGCACTTAGTAGCTTAGGCATTAGAGACCTCTTTTGCTTCCGATATTTTTACGAAAACTCTAAATCAATTAAAATCTCTTTATATTTTTATACTTTTTGTTATCACTTTTTCTCCAAGAATTTCGGTTTCTCGAGTTATACATTGCGGTGAACTTTGGTTCCCACACTCAGCAAACACTTGAGAAGAATTCTGAACCCTCTGTTATTTCCGATTTCATTCATGGATTCCTTTTAATCTATTGTTTTGTTATATATCTCTGTGTTTGAGTAATCTCTCTAGCCAGATTAAGGATTTCAATGGTGTTCATGTGGTAATGAATTGAACACAAATATGGCTTTAATCGATTGTCTTCATCTTTGTTAATCTTAATACTTATATTGAATTGTGTTGAGATACAATCCAAGTCCCACATTGGAACTTTAGACAGAAAGTATCTAATATATATGTAGTGTCCAACTCTGATTAGTACGAGGCCTTTTGGGAAGGAACCCAAAACCAAATCCGTGCGGATCCAAAGCGGACAATATCATACTATGGACAGAGTTGGACTTGGGCTGGAAAAGCCCACAATTGGTATCAGAGCCTAGGTTCTGAAAAAGATGGACTTAGAGAAGTGGATTGGGCTGCATGTTCGTTGTGGGAGGAGAGTCCTCAAGTTGACCTCGCGATTAAGGGTGCCAGAGACTTGTGTCGAAATCTTCCTAAAGGTTAGGTGAAGAGTTCCATTGGTGAGTACGGTGGTACAAGATGGTACCAAGTTTCGCAAGGAGGTTGGAGGCCAATGGATTATGTGGTTCTTGGTTTGAGGGGAGGATGGTTGGGATACAATCCAAGTCCCACATTGGAAGTTTAGACAGAAAATGTCTAATATAAGTAGTGTCCAACTCTGATTAGTATGAAGCAGTTTGGGAAGGAACCCAAAACCAAATCCGTGCGGGCTTTTCCACTTGGGCTCAAAGCGGATAATATCATACTATGGACAAAGTTGGACTTGGGCTGGAAAAACCCACAAATTGATCAGTTTATCTATGATTGTAGGTTAATCTATTCATCAAAAGTGTAATAGATTGCTAGAAGAAACATTGGTAGATGATTTGTTTTTAGCCAATAACAATTGATGCTAAGATGAATTGTGAACAAATCAGACATGATTGATAATGCTTATTTGTGATTATAGGTTTAAATGACGTTTAGGATTATAAGTTTTTAGACAAAATTTTTGATGCCATAAAAAAAGTAGATCAATTTTATTTTTATTTTTGAGTTCGAGACTTGAGCTTAATTGTATCATGAATAGTTGTATGGTTTTTAATCTCTGAACTTCCTGCAAAAATTCCTTGGTATAGCATTTTGTTTAATTGACTTTAAATCGTTGATTAAATGCTCTTGTATGTTACTAAAACTATGAAACCATTTGATGTCTTAGCTTTGTTTCAATTTCTTACAGAAACATAGTATAATATTGGTACTTTAAAAATCTAACTGTTTGTATAACAATTTATATTAGTACTTGGAGTACAAGGATATGATTCAGTTCCAGAACCAAAGATCGTAGTTCGCCAAAGATCATAGTTCTGGAACAAGTAATCGAGTATCTTCTGGACCCTTTGAATTAGCATTCATATGAAAGTGTTTTTAAGCTATTTGACTTTGTGTTTAGTTACAATTGAGGAATAATCTGAGATTCTTAATAATCTTATAGTACTTTATGTGTTTTTGTAAAATACCTTTTAAAAATCGTATAAATATGTATTTATAAGGATATATGAATAATATAAAAATTTATTACGCATAACCTAATAACTTTATACAAGTGAAATTTAGAAGGGTTAATACATCATTTATAAAAACCTTCAAATTATTTATAGGAATTTATAAATCATTTATACAAGTTTAGAAATCATTTATAAATATTTATAAAACTGCATTACACATAATTTAATAACTCTATAATTTATAAGAAATTCAAAAAAGTTTATAAAACAGTATTACACAGATCATAATAGCTCTACATTTATGTAAAATTTATAAGTTATAAATCTATTGAAGTAAGGTTTTTTTTACTGATATATTTATTTTTATTTTTTAAGCTTGTCATTGTTAACAACTTTAATTCAGCGTACTATCTTCCATCGTTACTGGAATTCACGTGAGCTCTCTTTGATTTTAGAAGGAGTACAATATGATTCCCAACTATTTCCGCTCGTTAGAGCTTCGACGTAGGATTGCTGAAGTTGGAAAATTTTGGGGATTAGGTTGTTGATACGCTTTGTATTTTATATATATTTATAAATATAGAGAATTTCATCTCCCAAGGGTATTTAGAAAAATATTTATACATATACAGTAAACACTTTATAAATTAATAATATCTGTACTGTGATATTTTATTAATTTATAGAGTTTTTTGAGAAAAATTTTCATTCTAGTATATATATATATTTTAAATATTTTTATTTAATAGACAAATATTTATATTTACCGTTTTATATATTTTTATATATTATATATTTGGCAAAAAAACTGATTTCTATGGGATTCGTGAGATTAGTCTTTAAGTTTAAAACATATTTGAGATCTCCACGATTATATAAAAATATATATATATTTGGCTTTTTATTTTTTTATTTTTTTGAATTTTTAACTATTAAGATAAACTTTTTGTAGTGATAAACCCCACCGCAAAAGAACTCATATCCAGGAAAATATATATACATACCATATAATCTAAATGCATTTTTAGATATAATTCCATTTAATAACATCAAAATGTTTTGAAGTAATAAAAAATTGAAATGGATTCCATTTAAATTAAAAATGAGCAATACAATTTTTTTCATGTTTATATACTATATGTATTGGGTCTGAAGAGAGAGAAACGGTCGACAAAGTCAAAAGCCACACCACTCAGCTGAGAGAGCTTGCCATAGTGATCTACAATCGAATCAGAAATTGTCTGCAGTCCTTGCGAGGAACGACCATGGAGGCAACGGAAGAGAAAGAAGAAGTCAACTTGGAGTGGTCAACTGTCTTTAGAATACCAGTTCTTAGTTTCCTCTAGCTGATTTTCTATATTTTATTCTCTAAATTTGAACTCCTAAGCATTTTTACTGAAATGTTTTTGTATACAAACTTTTTATTTTGTTGATATATAACTATTACATTTCAGAATTTTCTTTTAATTAATTTATGATATTAATGAGACTATGTAGTTACATAAAATCTTTGTAAAATTTATCTTTTTTTATGAAACTGTGTCATATTTTAAATTAGTCCAATTTGGACCAAATAAATTATTAATTTATTATGTTGATTAGTTTGCTGAATATTAATTAATAGAGTTTTTATACTGCATGTAGTTGTAATTTTACAAAAATGACACCCTAAAATTTGTATTCCTAGCAATTTTTCAAATGGTCACCTATGACACATATAATCATATAAAAATTCCCATAGATAACCAAACACTTTCGTAATTTTCAATTGGACATGATGGTCCACATTTAAATTTTATTTATATTATGATAATCATTCACACAATTTTTATAAAGAAATTTAGAAATAGCTTTGTAAAGTAAGTCTACAAAAGTCAAAGCCTTTGACGTTTGATTTTCAGGATTGAGTTATGCATGATCGCAAAGAGATAATGACATGGATCTTTAAGAATTCAACATCTACCATCAAATTTTGAGACCCAGTTAGGTTCAGTCTTTTAAGTTCATTTTAATAAAAAAATAAAAAAAATATATAATTTAGTTAAGAGAAAAGTTCAAGAAATAAGAGAGAGATTAAACACCATGCCATCTGAAGCGACCATGCAGAGAGTTTGTCACCCGCAACGCACGTAAAACGGGCANATTTTTTTTTTTTTTTTTTTAACATAAAATGGGCAGTAATGTTTAGTTAAATTGGGATACTTTATTCTTATTATTAGTTTTTGAAATTTTTAATTATAAGATGAAATCTAGCGGAAACTTAATAAGAAGCTTCTCTGTTCGCAATTCACAGCTGAATGGAATCATCTTCTTTACCGCTTGGTTACACCTACCATCGACAAGGTTAAGCTGTTCCGTATGAAATATACCATCCAGGCCACAGTACATGCTACTGGTAGAAGATAAATAGGTCCGTTCAAGAATTCTATCTCTCAGGGTTGCAGGTATGAAATATGAAGGAGTAAACCAGGTGATAGTGGTCTAGTGGTAGGCGGACTTTAGGTTGCTAAGCAACCTGGGTTCGAAGGTACCCCACTAAGCTTTATCATGTGGTCACGTGAATATGGACCCATTACTTTCGGCTCATTTGAATACTCGGAGAGAGGATCCATCCATGGGCTGCACCTCTTTTTGGGGATTAATCTGGGCTCTTTTATAGGTTTGAGATATCTCTAGGTTAATCAAAGAAAAGAAAAATATGAAGGAGTAATGGAGATATAGCTCCGTTCAAGATGATTTTTTGATCTTCTGTACCAAACTAAATTTATAAACAAAGTCACATGCTGTTGTAAAAATGATTTTTTTAGTTAATTTTTACATTTTATTAAAAATGTTTTAAATATTCCTATCTCATACCAATTTTTTAGAATTTATTATTTTATTAATTTTGTTTTTAATCTTACGTTATATCAAATTTTAACATTGTTATATAAATAGAGAATTATTTATTTGATTTGGATATATAAAAAATATCATTTCATTCTAATCTTTTCTATTAGTCCTTAATAAATTTTTGTTTATATTTTTAAATATTTTTAGTGAAATAGACTACAATAGTAATTCTTTTTTTTTGGTCAATACAATAGTGATTCTTTTGACAACTAAAATTTCTACTAATTATCTTTTTAACTATTCAAATCTCAATAATTTTTAGTTTTAAAATCAGTATTTCAACAAATCCTCAAATATACGAAATATAATTTTCTATTGAATCTCTTCATGCCATCTTTTCTATAATTTAGAATGTTTTGTGATAAAAAAGATTTTAATTTCTATGTATAAATTAAGTTGTGTGTGTTTTCTATTAGTATGTCATTTGTTTATTAGTGTATTATAATAAAAATTTTAGTTTTTCATAATTTCTTTTTAAAACTAACTATATTTATTGGGGAATACACTGCGCTGCACATATGCTATTTAGCATGGATCCAGACTTGCATGTTATTCTCATTGGTTGGTACAACACCAGTCCCAACAATAACTTTCAGAATTTAATTAGTATACTGGTTTATAAACCAAAGACCAATCGAACCAACATCTCATAGATGAAACTAATCCAAACCATATCGGATCGAAAATAGAAGATGCGGACTACCTTTAACTCCTCAATTGTAAAGGTGGGTTGTGGAGAAAAAAACAAATTGTAAAGGTGGGTATAATGATCCACACAAGTGGAAAATTTTAACAGCACATTCATGGAAATAGTGGACACGTTATAATGGACGCTAGATTCTTGGGATTTTGAGTTGAAAAGAAATATACCATGCATATGCACAAAATTGAATAGATAGTTAATTTCAAAGAATAAGTTAATTTCAAAGAATAAGTTAATTTCATACTCTGACCCCAACCAAAATCGATATGGATGGACTTATTGTGATTCGGCACTCCGTGAAACCCACATTTGGTGAGATTAATGGTGATCTAAAATGGTACTTCCTCTATTTTTTTGTTTATAAAGGATTTTCTCTAAAAACACATGAATTAAAAAAAATCTTTTTTTATTTTTTTGAAACCATAAAACTACCTAAAATCATTTGATTATCCAATTTAGACATTAAATATTGCTGTTAAAAAGTAAAAATTGGTTAGTATATGGAGTATAGTTAATTAAATTTTGCATTGAAATATGAAAAGTTCTTAAAAAAAAACTAAAAAAAAATGTCTAAAATCTTTTATAAATAAAAATGGAGTGAGTATATATTTTTATTTGTTAGAGAAAATAATAAGTGGTTACCGAATAGTTAAAAGCTGTATAAGAAATCATAGTATAACAGCAGTATGAAAATTTGTGTGCGTAACATTTTTGTTCAAAAAACACCTTTGTAGAAAAATTTTAGTGTATAATTTATAATGCAGTAACATACAGTTGCTACTAAAATTTTGTAAATATAGATTTTATGAATTATTGATTAATTGATTGCTTAATTCTTTGACATAAAGAATTTATTCACTGGGTTTTTGGTTTCTAACCAATACATTTTGGGTAAGAACCATCTTCTACAATTTTTTTACTATCAATCAAAACGTTTACACAAACCCTATAAACACTTTTTTGTGTAACATGTAATACCAAAAGAAAGATACAACAAAGAAAATGAGAGATTAAATTGCAAAGATATGACTCGAACAACGTTTTTTTCCCGCTTATTTTCTTCCCTTTAATCAAGTGGTGGTAGTCTATTGACTTCCACTTAGAGAGGAGTCGCTCTATTGTTTTATGCCAAGGATTGATTCTCCTCAAGTGTGAAATTGCTAAACATTTTTCCATTTGGACATATGGATATGGGTCTATGCTTTAGGATCCATTTATAAACCCGGAGAAATGATCTATCCCTGAGCTGCACCTCCCTTTGAGGGATTAGTTGGGATTCAATCCAGATACCCTCCAGGTCCTTCAAAAAAAAAAACAAAACAAAAAAGTTTCTTCCCTTCTGAACTGTCTATCAATTCTCTTTGTTCTTGTGCTAGGGTTACATATTCGTTCATATCTTTGTTCCTTTAAATAAACAAATTAAACCGATGCTAAAGTAATATCAAATTTGTTACGAGTATAAACTAAAATAAAAACTAAAGTAACGATAATTATACTAATAACTAGTTGAATTTAGCATATTTATATTAATATTAGATAAATTTTGGAGATTCATTTATTAGAAATCTTAATTTGTTGAATTTGGTAGTAATTTGAGATTATGCTAGAAATAATATGTATAGTTGTACTAGTAAATCTAGGAGATACGTTTAATTGTACAAATTTACTAATACAACTAGTCTTACTAGAAAAAGTTGTATAACTACCAAAACAACTTTTAAAATTCTACTAGTCATACATTAGTTGTGCTAATTGTACTATTGAAACTTGTACAACTACCACAACTACAAATAAGTCTACTCTTAGTTGTGCTAATTGTACTCGTAAAACGAGTACAACTATTCATACTAGTACAAATAGGTTTCATTTTTGTTTTCACTTTTCAGCATATTGAGCCAACACGAAGATTTCAAAAGCGGCTAAATGTAAGTTGTCGGACATGCATATGTTGATTCACCGAGAAGCTAAAATTAAAAAGAAAAAACAGGCATGATTTCAAACAAAGGAAACTGGACATTTCGTAGACGACCTAAAAGGAACCGTAAACCTTCATGTTTGGTGAATAAACCTTATATTATAATGTAAGATTCGTATTAGTGTGGTTGTTGTATTATTCATGGAATGATTTTAAGATCATGGAATGTTTTGGAGGCTTTTGAGATTTTTTATGTATTGAATTTTAGGTACAATTAAAACTATTAAGTATTTATGTTGAATTTAAAAATGTACAACTAGAAATATTAAGTAAAAATAGAAATATTAGGTACAATTAGTATTTAATAAGTGCCAAAAAAATGTGCGTCGACAAATAAAAAAACATGTGCTGATATTTAATATTTTTTATTGTAAAGTTGTACCAGCTTTTTAGTTGTACATTTTATCAATAGTGTTTTATTTTGATAGTTTTTTTGTTTAATCAGTTGTATCATACTATAGACTGAAATTCTGTAGTTGTACTTCAAACATTTAGTATATAAATTACATTTAACATATTTTCAAACCATAACATGATGTTTAAAAATATCATTTTATTCAGTTTTTATTTTTATGTAAGTGTGGTTAAGTTTTTAAAACTAACATTAGAAGTATAAAGTAGTTCATGTCAATATAAGATGACATGTAATCAATTCCAAAAAAATTGTTTTAGTTAATAAATTTATATAAGCATAAAATGTTTTTATAGTATATTTCTTTTGGAAATATGTTTATAAATATAATAGTTTACGTAATACTTTGTAATAATTCGCTTAATACAGTTGTACGTATACAAAAATATTTATATATAGTTGAAAATATTGTACCAAATCGTACCAGACATAAAACACAAATAAGTCTTACAAGGTTATAAAAAAAAAACAGAAATAAGATTCACAAAAATTACAAAACACCAAGTTTTCAGTCATAAGAGTTACAAAAACAAATAGCACCCATGAAACAAATCAGCATCCTGAACTTTCACCTCCAAATAAGGGCGGAATATATTCTTATTCTTTTTACGAGTTACAAAAATACCAAATTTCAGTTATAAAAAATTACAAAACATAAATAACATCCGCAAAACATAATTACCCAACAAATTTTTTTTTTTTCATGAGTGTCTTCAACGGATGAGAATCTATTCACTTATTTTCTACCTTTTTTTTTCTCATACTGGGGAGATAAGACACATTTAACTTGTATCTCTTCTATAATATTTTAAGTAAAAATGATGAGATATTGAATAAATAGTCATATAATATGTCAATGATGAGTGCTCCAACCAGTAATATGTAGAGCAAAAGTTATGTATATAATAAGGCTTAGAGTTTTATATGTATAATCCTAATTAATTATTTATAATAGTTGTACCTCTAAATAAGTCGTAATAATTATATAAGTTGTACCATTTATACTAGTTGTACATTTACAATATATGACCATGCCATAAATACTGTTTATCATCTCCTGCAAAAGAATAATATTACCACGAATTAATTATACCAGTTTTACTAATTATATATTGTACTAGTTACAAAGTTGTACTATTTATATTAATCGTACCACTTCTACTACTATTAGTTGTATTACGAATTGCGCCAACTGTACCAATTTTAATATTGTGATGCTAAAACTAGTTGTATTAGTGATATGAGTTATATTAATACTCTAATTGTACTATTCTTAATAGTTGTTACAACGATTTGAGAGAATTCGCTAGTTGTTGTCAACTAAAAAACAAAAAAAAAAACATTTTAAATCGAAAAGAAAGAATTTCATTAAGGGTATTTTGAGATTTTCTCAATTAAAAAAAACTATAGAGATTAAATGAAATATATATAGATTTTTTGATATAGTTGAGGTCTAGATCCGAAAATACTAAAGATACGGAATAGTTTAAAAACCAACTAACAAAAAGGGAAGGGAAAAAAAAAAAAAAGTCTAAGAACTCTGTCACAGGGCTGATATATAACATCCGAGTAATCAGAAAACTGCGATGGACCCAACCATCGCTATTGCCCAAATCCTCATAGCTCAAGCTGCACAGCCGGGAGTCTGTACCGTGATAGGGTACTATTCTACCACTAGACCAATGGTGGTCTATCATTTCATATATTTCATTATAGTTTTTATAACAGAGAAAGCTCAGCAATTTATTAACATACAGATCGTAACAACTACAAGTGGCTGGGTATGTGCCTATTATACAAAGAGAACTTGTAATTTGCTTGGCGCCATGGCCAGTCATGTGTTTATATTGTGTCTTCTGGAGCTTTCGCAGTTTCAAACCAGGACTTAGACCAGTTCATAAGGCCGGTTCTGCCGTGCAACCTGTAGCCTTGGAACCTTTAGTTGTTATTATATTCGTATAGTTCTATAAGAATGAGCTTTTAGTGGAAATCTAATATGTATCTAGTAGGATATGAACTTGTAATTTTCTTGGCCAGTCATGATAGTTTGAAAGACAGAAGGAGCAAGTGATTTTGAGAATTCATTCCTCATCACACATAGTAGACAGAGATGAGTTACTGATAAACCCAAATCGATATTACTGTCATAAGTCGGATTTCGATTCAAAGCAAGCAAAACACACTACGAAGTTTTTTGCTTTGGAATCTCAAGTTGGTTTTGCCAGACAATTTTTGACCGCAACAGTGCTTGTCTGGCTGATCAAAGAATGTGATGAGTAGAGAGTTCAGCGTCAAGTGTATTACCAATCATAGACAAGACAAACTCTACAAACACAATAAGAAAGAGAGACGACTCTCTGCTTATATAAGTCACAAACCACCCTTTTATTGAGCGCTGAGAGTATTGTTGTTATGCTCTCAAACATCTCTTCTCTGATCTGTGGTCATATTGAGGTCTCGTAATCATGAAACATAGCCTCTCTTGGTCGATCTTTAGCCTTCTGGAACTTCTACATAGACTGTTTGGATTTCCCCGACATGGCATAATAGGAAGATCAATCAGAGCAAATTAATGTCTCATAATCTTGGCCAGAGCAGAGCCATCAGCGGATGAAACAAGTCCTATACAAACATTATAGAGAGATGAGGCTCAAATAAACGAAGAGGGAAGAGCCTTGTGAAAGCATCCACCTCCATCTCCGGTGATAACTCTTGAGATGAATCCTGTAATCCCATTGTTTTGTCTCAATATCAAAAACTTTGACTGGATAACATAAAAAATAAGTGACCGAACCAAAATTTCCCAAAAGTTCACAATCGGAAAATTTCAAGAAAAGCAACAAATTCAACTCGTTTCACAATCAACAAGTGTTTCTTTAAGAATCTTTAATTATATTTAGTAGTAACAAATTTCTTTCACAACTTGATAGTATCCACAGCAAAGTAACAATAACCAGTCACTGAAATACGGTTTCAAGTCAAACCTTTCGACCGAATAAACATTAAAGTTCAATAATGTAGCAAAATAAAATTAGTCTAAACATGACAATTCGAAACTTATACAAAAACAGCAAAATTAACTCATCATTTCACAAGTGCTTTCTCCAAGTTCCCTGAAATTTTTTGAAAACTGTCCTGAAAACTCATCGGATTCACAAGTAAATATACAGGAAATTTTCTCATGAAATGGATTCACGGCAAAATGAGATTCTGATTCAGAGAACAGAAGCTTTCTGTTTCAATATCTTCATCAGTGCATTGGGATAAACAAAACGACGACGTAACTGCGTCCAGCTTACAAACGGCGACGGATTGGTCATGTGAAGCTGTTTATTTCATCCCACATCGTTAAGGTCAAAAGAAGTCGTGTTTGTTATATATGGTCGAAAGGAACGTTTAGGTCACGACCTTACTTGAACAGGATCTGTTCTATAGGCTCGTATCTCTGTATCCTTGATTTCTAAGGAGACAGGCCCTGAACCCTGGTTGATGAACCATGACCGTGCGATCTGAGTGTGATTAACGGCTACGATTCTCCTCGGAGTCTCCGGCGCTGTAGAGGATCGCTATCCGGTTAGGTCTTGACCTTTCCGGGGTGGTCGCACGGTTGTCTGACAGGCTTCCTTTTTTTTGTTCTTTTGTCACTCAACTTTTTCGTTTCTTTAATTTGAACCCCATAACTTTTGAGTTTGTTTTGCAGCTGGACTTTTACATTTTTTTAATTGTTTCATAACATTTCTTCACCGTTGTAGCAAATATCCATACTGACAGATTTCCAATTTCGTGGCGCTGGTTAGAAACATGAAAAAAATTAGACTAAGGATGATCTCAAGAAGTGTACAACAAAACTCGTTCCCTCTCGTATGTAATCGTTGATTTTCCACGGCCTATGCCTCCGCGGCTCCGCCAGAGTGCGGCACCCACATTGGAGATCCGTCCTTACTCCCGTCGGCTTTCAGCTTTGTGTCTTCCTTACCATTCAGCTTCACCCCTAACTAAGAACCAGTCTTGCTTATCGATCAGTAACTCTAAGCAGTTTCAATGCTTCCTAAAGCTTTGCTTATTGGTGAACACGATTATACGCTGTAGCAATCTTTAACAATAGCCCCTAACTAAGCTTTTGAAAGAACTTAATTGCTAGAGAGTACGCTATGTAAAGCTCTAGCAATGGTAGTTTAACCAGTGCCTGCAAAAAAAAAAGCAATTTAACAAGAGCTCAGTCACAGGCGTTATGACATCTGATATATCAGAGGAAATACGAAGGACCCAACCATCGCTAAGCCAAATACATCACAGCTCTAGTATTTGAACCAGCAGAGGATCGAACATAGGACTCTCTAGACTAGAGAAGTACATTAAACCACTATACCACTTGTGCTATTTTGTAAATGTATCTTAAATGTATTTATTTATAAGAAAAAGGCTTAGCAGTTTGGACATCTATAATTGAGAAGTAAATTGATGAGATGTCTTCACCAAATTCATTCTCCTTTAAAAAAGATGACATGACATAATTAAAAGATGATATGGCATATAAAAAATTATGACATGGCTATTATGACATTAATGATAAAGCGTCTCCGGGCGGTGCCGTTGGACACTATTCCATGCAGACCTCT
>OVBI01001232.1:0-39114 GCA_900406495.1 Sisymbrium altissimum | reverse complement strand
CACTCAAATCAATCGTGGAATATGTATATACATATATATATATATATATATATATATATATATATTATATATATACATGTAGGAAACATAACTGTACAACATGTCCAAATGCTTTTCAACTAATCTCAAATAGAGAGATGAAAAACGAAAATAGAAAAAGTGCATATTGTATGGAAGATACTAAACTTCAAAGTTTATTGGATTAACGTGTATACAATCTTTTTTCAAACTCCTAACTTCTATGATAGCAGAAAAAAAAATATGATCTACATATAATTTTTCATGTAGTAAAGAATTAACAAATTAACTACATTTAGATATTGTAAGACCCCTTGCCATAAAAAAAAAAAAAGCTCTAGTGTAATGTTAAGACTAATTTTTCTTCCCATCTTCTTTCTTAGTCAACATATTTCCAGTTTGTGCACTGTACCATTCGACTCCACCTGTCAAACAAAAAAAAAAAATCCATAAGATATATCGTTAATTAAAAGGACAAATTGTAAGTTTTTTTAGGGGAATTATAACGACTGCCGTTGTTTTGACTATTAATATGCCCAAATAACGGTTCCGAAAAGGTGACCTATTATCTAACATTTTCCCTATATACAAAATCTCTTTAACAATGGCAGTTGCCAAAGATCTTCTCCCTGACACGCGATTTATTCCCGAGACTAGTGCGATCATTTCTATTGGACCAAGCGTTTCTCTTTCTAGGAATGCAACCCTCTCTTCATTTTTCACATCAAAGAACTACTATCTCTCCCAAACTTTTCATCCTCCTCCATTTACATCGCAATATGTGCATTTTTCTCCAATTACTGAGACAAAACTTGTTATATGGTCTCTGAATCCGCCTTTTTTTCATTGCTTTGGTTTTTTTTTGTTTCCTCACTATAACAAAACCAGATCCGTTCTCTACCCTCGCCACTATACAGTAAGTCCGTCTCCATTACACAATTCTCCATTTTCATTGTTCTTATTTTATTTATTCTCTATCTTTTTCCCTTTCCTAGTTCTTCTTTTAATTACTCTCTATAATTTCCCTTATTAATGTACTATGCTTATGCTTCGCAAGTTCTAGGGTTTGTCTGATTTTTGAATTTTTCTTCTGAGCTCCTACAGACAGTGGTCCCCCTCCCTTCACTTTTTTCCATTTGTTGTTATTTTTATCATCATTCTGTATACTATACCATAAATCTACTATGCTTCAGAATTTTTAGGGTTCCTCTGATGATTGTTTAATACTCGCTAACCGTTTCAACTTCCCTTCATATAAAATATGAAATTTATTTGCCGCTTCAGGGTTCCCTCCTTCGTCTCCATTATTTTGCTTTACAATTTATTTAATTTCTTACATTGTCGTACAAATTAACATGTGTATGCTCTTATTTGTGGTTTAACATTAATATCCTCATATATCCATATATATTTATCTCTCGATTGCCACCACAAGTACTTATTATTATTGATGGTACTTTCTTTTTTTACACAGACAATGTCCTAAGATCGTTTACCCCCTCGTATCTTCCCTGGTCCCTTGGAAGGAAAGAATTCGAAAATTGTTTTCTACAACAAATTATTTTGGATTGAAAAGGTTATGGAATGGTTGGACGGTCCAGAGCTCAATAGGTTGAAGGACTCACCTTTAGAAATATTGTTTGATCTCCCTCAGTATTACACATTTTCCGGTACTTTGTTAGATTTCCTACTTTCTCGTATGCTATCTTTGAAGCAACCGCACGAGCTATGGTTTACGTTCGCTGATAAACTATGGCGTTTTTCTATTCGTGAATTTGCTATTGTGACTGGTTTTCAATGTACGCAGTTACCACCTAAGACTAGTAGGGGCAATTTCAAAGGGGAGTTCTGGGATACGCTATTCCCCGGCCAGAAATCTGTTTCTGTTACCTGGCTGTTTAAGACCCTCAACAGTGGACGTATCAAGGATCCCCTTACTAAGCTTCGCTATGTGGCATTGTTCCTTGTCGACTGCTTCTTGTGTGCTAAATCACATGAAACACTTGTAAAAGAAGAAAGTGTCCAGCTTGTTGAAAATATTGATGAGTTCCTTTCATATCACTGGGGTACGGTCACATTCAACCTTACCGTCAAGAGTATCAGATCAAAGATCACATCCTTACCCAACCATCAGACTTTGGCCCTCCAAGGCTTTCTCCTTCCATTGTAAATTGTTGCATTTCAGGCTATTCCTTCTATCCGAGAGACTCTGGTAGAACATTCTTCACACTCTGAAGGTGATTCATCTGAAGGCAACATGTGCTATGACTCTAAAAAATAAAACAAGTTGAAGCTGATGTTGAGGTATATTTCTCTTTCTCTCACAAATTTCACATCTATTAACTCCTACTCATATATTTAAATTGCATTCCATTGTAAATTTTTTTTTGTAGGTTGATGTCATTGCAAAAAAAGATGGGGACTAGCCAGATGATTTTGATTCACCAATCCGGTATGCCAAAATTTTTGACAAAAAGGTGGCATATATGCTTCGTTTGATAGAAGATGCACATGAGTTCGGAGATGATCTTTGGGTAGATATACGTCGAGAAGTTAAACCAGTTGGAACACGTTCTCATCAGTCCAAAAAAAACAAATACTCATAAATCAAAGAATAAAAAGCCTTCTTGTAAGTCGTATACAAAACATACTTCCCACTCATCTGACTCCGATAGTCATGATGATTGCCGTTCATTACTCAAGAGAAAGAGAAGAGCTCAATCTCCCTCGTCTTCATCTGACAGTTATTCAACTACCGAACCTCTTCGCCATAAATCTAAGTTGGCGATGGAGTGTCACAAGAAATTACATACATTTCCTTGCCTTTTGCTTCACGTGTTCATCCTAAGGTTCCTACTTTTCAGCTTCATGAAAAGGAATGTCCTCCTCGTCTTGATGAAAGGTATTTCTTCAAATTCTTTTTCAAATTTCTCAATGAGATTAAGTTACACATCAGCCTTTTTATCGCTGATTTGGAGGCCCGTTGGGAGACCCGCTATGACGAACGCTTTGAGGATATGGAGTCCTTGTTCTTTGAACACCTGCCTCCATGTACTACATTTCGACCACATTCTCCTCCCCCCTGTTGTTAGAAACCAAGTTAAAGATGAAGGATCCTAGAAGGAAGGCCAACAACCAAATTCTGTCAGAAAAGAACTGTCATCTAACTCGCCGCTTAACTAAAACAATGCAGTCAGATACACCGACAAACCGTCCAACAAAAAAGTTCTCTCCCCCTACTCAAATATGTCCTTCTTACCCTATTCCACTTTCGTATATATTTAATTTTCTTATTTATTTTCATATCTAATTATTACCATTATTTTTCCTTTATAAGAAAAAGAAAAATTCACAGGACATCATATCTGCTGATGGCCACTAGGATAGCTTATCATCGACTACCAAAGTTAGTTTGCATACACATTCCTATTTACTTTATGTACTTACTCAAAAGATTTCAGTCTCCCCTTTCACCATTTATGCTAATTAATTGTTACTCATTTTCATCAGTCTTTTTCCGACTGAGCTGTGGTTTCTTCACTGCATTCTTTACATCCACTGAATATAATCATTTTTCAATTTTTGTTTATCAGTTATAGTACAATATTACAGATTCTCGTTATTTTAATCATATTTACATTATTCTAATAAGTATTTATTATTATTTCCAGACTTCAGAAGGTATTCCCGACATTATTTATAGTATTTTAGGGAATCTTCACGATAATCAGATATATAATGAGAGTTATTTCCTTGCACCTCTAACTAGTTTCCCTTTTTTATTCATTTTTTCAAGGGTAAGCTAAATAAAAATATTGGTGGGAGTAAATTACATATTGTGGGGGACAACACTCAGGTCGATGCAGGTAGAGTTCCGGCTTATGAAGTCTTTCTGCATGAACATGTATATTCTCATTCACTGGTTTCAGTTATATTTTTAGTATTACGTGACCATTCCAGTTCTTATCCCTAATATGCATCTGGTTTTGAAGTGTATATTACCTTCGAGTTACTTATTTTACAGCATAACTTATGAAAAAATTGCTCTGTATTTTTTATTTTTATGCAAGGCAAATCATGTGGAAAATACAACTCCGACTCCTTCTCAGATATTGGGCGAAATTCCTCAATTCGACGCGGATAAACAGATTGGGTCAGATGAGGTAATATTCATAATACTATGATCATAATTTTAATTATATTGTGTATATGCTAGTATTTTTGTTTTAACATTACTGGTAACTATTTCTTATTGTACTGATTATCGTACACTTCTTTATTATTTGTATGCAAGGCAAATCAAGTGGAAAATACAACTCTGACTCCTTCTCAGATATTGGGAGACATCCCTCAACTCGACGCTGGTAAACAAGTTCGATCAGATGAGGTAATATTCATATTACTACGATCATTATTCTAATTTTATAGTCTAAAATTAACGTATTTTATAACATCACTTATACACAAAATATCTGCATTCTTATATTTTTTTTCTTTTACTCTATGCAAGGGAAATCAACTGGAAAATATAATTCCGACTCCTTCTCAGGTATTGGTCGACTTTCCTCAAGTCCACATGGATAAACAGGTTCGGTCAAATGAGGTAATTTTCATACTGAAACTACCTTTATTTTGCATATATACTGTATATGCATGAATTTTCGTCAACTATTACTAGCAACTATTGGTTATTGTACTGATTCCTGTTAAATTATGTATATAAATCGGGCTGTTGTTAGGGTTTCCATACTCACAGCCTTCTCAGCAACCTGCTCCTCATAATTTTGAGAATCTACCCTCTTTTTCTAATGTTCCTTTCTACATTTATTGTTCCCACCTCACAATATGTTTTACACAGTTTTATACTAAAAGTTATATTTTTTAATTCTATCTTCATATTTAGACATCAAGTGACCTCCAAACGGATCCAAGTCAGTCTTCACCATTGANCCCCCCCCCCCCCCCCCCCGATAACTTAGCTGTTGTATCTTCACATGTAAGCATTATTTGGTTTTCTTCATACAATTTCGTTTCTGATACAACTAATAACATACCAACAACATTTTGTATGACCCCTACATCCTAAATCTCTCTTCCCAACTTCGCCTCTCACCAAAAACTCCCCACATGTAATGTATGTTTTATCTCTTAGTAAATTTCCATTATTTACATTTATCACATTATATTTCTATTCATACCACATAATCTAATTTATATAATTTCAAATGATTTTTCAGATTTAGACCTCGTCTGCTTCTGTTGGTGAAGCCCTATGTCGACTGTAATTTCGTCAACTGTTTAATAAAATTTATCTAAAAACTTGTCGTTATGAGTGAACCCTCTTCCTTTTTTCTATTTGGGACATTTTAAATTTAAATTTGTCAGGAGTTTTTCTTTTTACTACATTGACAAGATTAACATTTACCGTTTTTTACTTAAGTTTAAGATACATTTATATTATACTACCGATTTTTTATTAAATTATGTTCATTCACTTCATTGCAGATATGTTTTGATCTGGGACTATCTCAGTCAGACCCTGTACAGGCCATCAGAAAAAAAAAGGTAGTATTTTGCGTTATATTGAAATTCACATGGGAGATGGTTTCAGTACCATGAAGATTGACTGTAAAATTAGTCAACATAACACATCTTCTATTCTGTTGCCTACCATACATCGCCTAACTATTAATGAATACTTTTTCGCTCCATTTGAGGCTGTTGAATTAGAGAAAATTCAAAAACTTATTCAAATCTTCCTAACTCCCAAGTACATTTCTTCTTCCTCCTTTTCTAATCTTATATCTTATCTTCTATTACTTACTGCATCATATGATTTCACTCTCAGGATTATTCCGATTGATCATGGGTTAGCTTTTAACCAATTAAATTTCTTTCGCGTTTTCGATGGGTCATCCCCTTTTGATCCTATGAAAATGTTAATATTCATCCACTTCTATATCAATATTAATATTTTACTATAACCCCTACTACAATAGTATTAACATTAACATCGTTGGTATGGAAATGGCTTGTCTTTTATATTCACACTCGTCGTCAAATATACCCGTTGTCTACAACAGATTTCTTGGACAATGTTTTCTCTTCCTCTATTCCGATATCTATGTTGCTTTTCAAAACTCCAGTAATAAGGAAGAATTTCCATTTCCAAGATCTTTACTTACCTATATCCAAAATCCGACTACGCAAGCCGAACGCAAGGAATGGTACCATGATATCACTTCTTTATATTTTTCAATGTTCTTGTTTGGACAACATTGGGTGGCCATCCACGTCGATCTTCTCGGACACTAGTTAATCCTATTTGACTCCTATGATAACTACCGCAACACTCACTCATTTGCTGAGCTCCAGCCTCTTACCACAGTTATTCCTTACCTTATTAGAGCTGGTTCTGTCAACAGCACAATAAAAACTATCCCACTCAATCCTTCCCTTCTTATAATTCCAACCATTCAACAAACAACAAACTCCCCTGACAGTGCCATTGTTTCCCTCTTAAATATGGAACTTCATGTTGATAACTGGTTACACTTGGCATCCTCTATTACCAACCGAGAAATTCAACAAGCCCGCGTCAACTACATTCTATCCACCCATGAAGTACTTGTTCATCCGATATGTTATAATATATTTTCACTTCTAAAATATTATTAAATCTTGATCTTATACTTATGTACTTATATACTATTTATCGTATTTAAGTGTGGCCTATTTTCATTGTATGTTACTGGTAAACTGAAGTTGTATTCGACAATATATTATTGTTATCATCGTTTTATGATTCTAATATATTTAACTCATGTTTTCAGACATATGAATCATTTCCCACTATACTTAACATTTTAATTAAATCTTTATAATTCTCACGATGTTTTATTTTACTGTTACCATTTCCTAATATATTTCCCACACCTCCTATATGACGCTTTCATAATTAGGAAGTAGGGTTTATACATTTTTGGTTATCTTATAACGAAAACTATTCAGTTTTGGTTCAAGATTCCTATATGTTGCTTGGAAACTTAATGTTAACAGTTTACATCTCAATATTTTCATCTGTATATTACATAATTTGATTTCAAAAGTCCATAATTTGTGAACACAAATTGGTTAAAAGGTATACAATTTTTTGTTACATATACTGTACATTCTTCATCTTGGGTTCACACATCCCAGATTGGTTTAGGGTATAGATTTGAAATATTTTCAAATTCTCTACTTTAAATGGTATCATATAGTTTTGGATAAATGTGTACTACTGAATTTAAGTTCGTTAAATCCTTAGGGTTTAGGGTATAGGGTATATGGTTTAGGGTATAGGGTATATGGTTTAGGGTTTAGAGATTAGGCTTTAGGATTTATGATATATAGTTTAGGGTATATAGCTTAGGGATTAGGGTTTAAGGTTTAGGATTTAGAGTTTGATTTTAGGGTTCAAATTCTTTTGGGGTTTAGGGTATTTATTTATTAACTGTTTATATCTCAATATTTTCATCTGTATGTTATGAAGTTTGATTTCACAAATCCATATTTTGTGTTCACAAATTGGTTAATAGGTATATAATTTTTTTTACATATACTGTACATTCTTCATTTTAGGTTCACACATCCCAGATGTGTTTAGGGTATATATTTGAAATATTTTCTAATTCATTTTGGATTCACTCATCCAATATGGGTTTAGGGTATAGATTTGAATAATTTTCAAATTTATTTTGGGATTAGGGTATATAGTTTAGGGTTTAGGGTTTATAATTTAGGGTTTAGGGTTTATAATCTAGGGTATAGGGTTTAAGTGTTAGGGTTTATAGTGTTTACAAATTCAATTATATTCGGAACTGTGTCATTATTAATAGACATCTGAATATGTTTATATACATCTTAATTATTTTACAAGTTTTGTACTTTATATACACAAAATGTTAACGTTTCTGTTCATATTCAGATGATGCCCAGTAAATGGGATCTTTGGCAAGTAATATGGCTTTTCTTTTGTTTTCACTTTGTGTTCAAAATTCCTATATATCACTGGGAACTTAATATTCACGGTTTATATGTCAATATTTTCATATATTACCTAGTGTGGCTTCACTATCTTAATATTTTCATTTCCTAAATTGATTAGAGGGTATTTATTATTTATTTCACATACACTATACTTTTTTTTTTTTTGAGTTCACTCATGCCATATGGGTTTAGTGTATAGATTTGAATAATTTTCAAATTTTCTAGTTTAGGGTATACAATTTATATATTCAGGTTTAAGGTTTATAATTTACTGTTTGGGTTTTAGTAACTGTATAGTACTGAATTTGGGTTCATAGTTTATGCTATATTCTTAACTGTATAATTTTTTTTGTTTTATAGTTAGGGTTTAGGTATTAGGGTATATAGTTTAGAGTGTAGGGTTTATGATTTAGGGTATAGGATTTATGTTTTAGGGTTTAGAATTTAGGTTTAGGGTTTAGGGTGTAGTCTTGCTTTTTTGGGATTTATAGTGTAATATTATGAATTCTATTATCACTGGAATTTTAATTAGTATTGATAGAAACATAACGATGTTTACATACATGCTACCTATATTACTAGTTATGTGCATTATAGATAATGTTAACGTTTTCGTAACAATTTAGATGATGACCAGTTTGTGTTGAAATAATGATATAAGTTGGTGTTGACATATTGCACACATTGATAAAATAGTTTCGTTTACTTTTATATATTAATATTTATCTAGATTCCAATTTTTATACAATTAGTTTACGATCAACTTTCTTAATGTTTTTATCCTTATGTTTACAACATCAGCATTTCTTATATCATATTTTATCTACTTTGTCATGTAAGTACGTTTACATGCTTATATAACCCACATTTCCCGTTTTATAATTTAACCTAACGAGATATGTATCTTCTCATGTAAGTATATATCGATATGGGCAAAATCGACGTGTTAGCTTAAAAAAAACAATATATATGTACAATACTGAGCGTAGCATTAATGGAAATAAAATCTTCGCATATATTACATTGGAACTGACAATTCACCGATGTGACTATTGCTGGGAATGTTCTGAAATGAATTATACTTACTCTTGTTAAATTCATAAAGTCGAGGTTCGACATTCGTATAATATTAGGTGGTTATAATGTTTTGCTAGAAGGCGCTTATAATATATTGATTAAGAATCTATTACTACTATACGATCAAATAGGGTCACACACCTAAGCAAACTAAATCAATAATATATTGGGTTTGGTCATAATATAATATATGTATTTATATTATGTGCATAATCAATAAGATCTTAATGATTAATATAATTATATGTGATATAATTATATATAGTGCACGAGATTGTGTGTTTACATGTGTTTAGTCCATTAGGTAAAATAACATTATATAATGATATAATGACGTGAGTTAACATACAAGAAGAAACATTAGTTTTTGACGGCAAACCCTAAGGAGACGAATTGTTTGTCTCATAGTTTAAGATTTGATCTCAACGGCACTAGCATCCCATTCCAATCTAGTTTGTGTCCGTTTGGATACCGGTAGAGGAACAACACTTGTAGTGCTTAAAAACCTTGGTTTGTTTTACTCTTTATTCCGCTGCAAAATATTCATGTATTTTTTGAAACCCTAGACCTAGATTTATTTCAGTATTTACATGAGATCTTTGCATATGAATTCATAAGTTAATTTATAAACAATTTATAAACCCGTATGAATTCCTACAGTAATAGTAGAGCCTACTTGTTTAATACGAAAACCAGATCTTGTTTAATTTATATGATAAATAATTTGGTGTTTTTGATCTTGTTAAAATAGTTTAATTGATCATATTAATGTTAACCCTAATTTGATTATGATGCTGAACAGCTTCCAAAATATGTTTTTTTTTTATACTGAATAAATATGTGTGTATCTGTTAAGGATTTTTAATTTTTAGAAAATCAAGAGTATATGTTAATAGAAATAATTACGTATGATATGATAATTGGATAATTAATCAATATTTTCTTTTAATGCATTTTACGTGTGCATATTGTCATTATTCAGCTTATGCATGTCACTTTAATTTAAAATCTTGTACGTATTAGTGATGTTTGAAGGCTTGATTTTAGATTAATATAATATGCATATGTGGTATGTGAGACCGGTTAAACCACTCGGTTCTGTTTGTTTAATTTTCTTTTGATCTTTTATTTCAATTAGAATTCTAATTTGATTAGATTCTAAAATTAAATTAAAATTATCTGATAAATAATTCTTTATTTTAGTTAGATTAAAATTAATTGATTCTTTATAATCCAATAAAAATATATATAAGATATATATTTAGTTATGTTTATTTTATATAAGATATCAATTTTAAATATAAACTAAAATTGGATTAAAATTAATTCATCATTTAAGATTAAGTATTTTGATGTCTCTCCAATCTTATCAACTATCAAGACTTATTTTATGGTATGATGGGCTTGCTAAACAAGGTGTTTGCAATTACAGGAGTGAGGTAGATAGTAATGGTTACTATATGAATTATTGGAAAGTAAATCAATAATTAAGTTCCAAAAGTTCTTGAAAGAGAAATCTCACGAAAGATATTAAAGAATTTTCCGCAAAAGTAAAGATTAACGGTAAAAGGAAATATAGAGAATATTTGTATTGCTAAATCCGAAAGTATGGGATTTCGAGTTATTCAAGTCTGCCTTGAAGGCTGTACATCGATGTGTATTTATACTAGACAACACAAAGCCTAAACTAGCCAAATTCCCGATGTGGGAGTCTATGTCTTCACTTTTTCCACCGACTTCGATGAATATTCGAGAATCTTCCATCCAGCTCGGTATTTATCATTGGTCTAGTGATTTCTTCGGCTTGACTTTCCGGTTTGACTTAAGTTAATGCTTTGTCGTTCTCGATAGACAAAAATATCATGATATTCTCCAAAAAAACAACGAGAAGTTATGTTAAAACATCGGGAAGTTTACAAAAACATCGATAAGCCTGTGAAATGAGATCTGCAAGCGACGAAAAGACCGATCAGCTCGGCAGAACTTCCTCTTGGCAAGGAATGCCGAGCTGGTCTTTAGGCTGGAGGGTTTATCACTCAGAATGCCGAGCTTGTAAGTATTTTGTCCATCCAGACAGGACGAGATCATCGAATAGATATCAGAAACTCCTTCCATTCAGTCATCTTGGCATATTGGGAGGAAGTGATGGTCAAATCAGGCAGTCAGCTCGGCATCGGCTAAGGGAGAAGAAAATGCCGAGCTGGTTACCAAGCTGATGGACAAACATGACGAAATGCATAGCTTGTTGCACGCTTAGAAGGATCGGAGGATGCTGGGACTGCACGGTCAGCTCGGCATAGCATGGGAGATCAGTCAACCATGGTTAGGAGGAATGATGCCGAGCTGGCTGCTATTCTGATTGGTTCCTTGCTGAACTGATGCTCTGAATTGCGACTTTTATCGGTTTTTCAGACAAACCGATTGGAAAACAGAACGATCAGCTGGGCATCTGGAGGGATTTCAGCCAGATCGGCATTTTTTGCTTGACAATATGCCAAGCTGGTCAGCTCTCCTCTTTGTGCCGAGCAGACAACATCCTGCTCGAAGAATCACGATTTTTATAGGTTTTTCGGACAAACCGATCGGAAAACAGAACTATCAGCTGGGCATCTCGAGGGATGTCAGCCAGCTCGGCTTTTTTGGCTGGAAAAAATGCTGAGCTGGTCAGCTCTCTTCTTTTTGTCGAGCTGACAGTATCCTGCCCGAAGAGTTGCGACTTATATTGGTTTTTCGGACAAACCGATCAGAAAATAGAAGGATCAGCTGGGCATCTCCAGGGATGTCAGACAACTCAGCATTTTTGGCTAGAAAAAATGCCGAGCTGGTCAGCTCTCCTATTTCTGCCGAGCTGGTCAGCTCTCCTCTTTCTGCAGAGCTGACAGCATCCTGCTCGAAGAATCGCGACTTATTGGTTTTTCGGATAAACCGATCGGAAAAACAGAACGATCAGCTGGGCATCTCGAGGGATGTCAGCCAGCTCGGCATTTTTTGCTGGAAAAAATGCCAAGCTGAGAGAATCCTGCTCGAAGAATTGCGACTTTTATCGGTTTTTCGGACAAACCGCTTGGAAAACAGGACGATCAGCTGGGCATCTCGAGAGATGTGGGTTTTGACCCCAACACTAGCCCCCCAGCTCGTCAATCTCAGGTATGGTAGTGACGAGGTAACTCAGAAGTGTGGAACGGGATTAAGGAGCTAAGATGTTATGGCGTCCAACTCCCATTGCACTGACTCTCAAAACGAAGTCCTTAGTCTGGCTTAGTTGTCTTGTTTATCTTCAGCGTCGTAGTATGTCTGGGTCAGTTCACAATGCGCTTATGATGTTGCCTCGTTAAAAACCATTTACTAGGAAAACCTGGTGGGAAAAAACGTAGTAGAGGAAAAGAGTGCAATATGCATTGCTGAGACTGAGAGTTTTGGTAAAGTTTTTCCGAAAAACTGTTTAGGATAAGTTTTTCGAAAGTTTCGTAAATATTTTCTGAAAAACTGTTCAAGCTAATTTTTTCGAAAGTTTTTCGTACGGAACCTTGTAGAGAGGCAAAGAATGCCGAGCTGGGCATGGGAAAATGCCGAGCTGCCTGTGTATGGGTATAAGGCCGAGCTGGTTCAGCAGTGGCATGGTGCCAAGGTGATCAGCAGAGATGTCATGCCGAGCTGATCCAACAGGGGCACAATACCGAGTTAACCTAGCGTGTCTAGGCTTTTCCCGAAAAAACTGTTTGAGTTTTAAGTTTTTCGAGACTTTATCGTAAAGTTTTTCCGAAAATCTGTTGAGGATAAGTTTTTTGAAAATATGTTGAGAATAAGTTTTTCGAAAATCTTCGTAAAGTTTTCCCGAAAAACTGCTTAGGAAACGTTTCTCGAGAGTTTTTCGTACGAAAGCTGTGGAGAAGCAAAAATGCCGAGCTGTGCTGTGATGCTTGTGTTGTCTCAGTGTTCTGGGACGAATGACCGAGGAGAATGAGGGCACAAAGTGCCGAGCTGGTTAGAGGAGGTTGACAATGCCGAGCTGGCTGCATGCCGACCTGGTCATTGGTCCTCGTCCAGTCCATTCCGCGTTTGTGACCGAGGAGGAAGAAAGTAAAAATGCTGAGCTGGTTGGATGTGTACCAGCTGGACGAGTTTTATCTTCTTGCCTTAGAGGAAAGATCGAGGGAGGAGAGTAAGGAAAAAGCCGAGCTGGACATGCTTATGCCGAGCTGGTCGATTCTCATGCTCCGTCTCGATGTTCCATGAGAAATGATGGAGGAAATATGGGAGAAAAACTGCTGACCCGGACTTGTTCATGTCGAGCCGGCCGTGTGTTCCATGCTAGGTCGATGAACTATACCCCAAATGATGTCAAGCCGGATGCTACTATGCATATTGGGCACCGTAAGCTCGATCGTGAAGCTTGTATGTGTGTGAATTTGGTTTCACGAAAGTTGGCAAAGCATTGGAGAGGATTCTTCTCTATTTCGTCTTGACGAGAACTTGTTTTCTTCGGAAAACTGTTTTTCCTGAGAAAGTTAAGTTTTCGGAAGACATTGGGGAGGACAAAGGATGGCCGAGCTGGCGCTTCCTCTCTAGGAGGAGTGGCCGAGCTAATGCTTCCTCTTTAGGAGGAGTGGCCGAGCTGGTCGTATCCTTTCCCTTCTGGCTAAATTCTCATGAAGTTTTTCTGAGCCCACTGATCGTGCTGCCAAGCCGGTTGAATTTTCGTGTTCTGCCAGGATGTTTTTGTGTCAAATGGTTGAGGAGGCAGTATGCCACTTCCTCAAGTTGTCATTTGTATTACGAGGATGGACTTCGAAGCAATGAAGATATACCCCGAGCCAATACTCTTTTTTTGCGGGTCCGAGGTGATGAGAGAACCACCCAGAGCCGGCATATGATGATATGTTTTTCTTGGAAAAAGGTTAAGCTTATGTTTTTCGACGAACTGTTTTTCTCGGAAGAAAGTTATGCTCACCATTGTAAGAAGGTTTCCGAGCCGATTAAGGCTACTGGAAAGTTTTTGAACCGATGCAGGTTGTAATGAGCTTATCAAAGCTGGAGGTAAGTAGGAATGGCCAGTCCACCTTTGTAGGGATGGAGGCCGTTTTGTCATAAGTCGTTCCTCTTCGAACAATGCAGTAGACTGTTATGACTTCGTCTTATGCATGTTCAAGGAATTCTGATTGCCCGTTCTAGATAAGAGCATGATAGGATTTGAATGTTTGCTGCAGGATAGTAGAGTAGTTTGAAGTTTTATATTCACTCGTGATTCCTTAGTATTTTGAGATGCTTAGAAGCGTCGTATGCATTTAGTGTTGATATTCCATCGGCAGAGATTTGCTGTACCTTTATTAGACGAGAATACGTTTGCGTTTTTTGTATAGAATGTTGATGAGATTGTGCCACTGCTGTTAAGAAACGTTTTGGCTCGGCTTACGATAGGTTAGCGTTTTGGAAGCTATGCTATGCGTTTGTCTGGTTTTAGGGGACGCTTACAATTGTAGTATTTGGCAGCTGCTTTCTGATAGCTTTGCATTCGGATTAGCGCTTGATCACTCCTTTCGTTGATAAGATCGACTTCATCCAGGAGCATCGCATGATTAATTTCTTCTTGTTCGAGAAGGAAATTTTGGCGAACTCTGGGAAACTTGACTTCTGGGGGGATTATGCACTCCATTCCATAGACTAATGCGAAGGGAGTTTCCCCAGTTGCTTTTCTAGGCGTGGTCCGGTGTGGCTAGAGCACACCTTCGAGTTCATCTGCCCATCTTCTTTTTTTTTTCGTCCAGCCTTTTCTTTAGTCCGTTGAGAATTATTTTGTTGGCTGCTTCTGCTGGGACATTGGGTTGTAGATACCTCAGAGCTGAGAAACTTAGACAGATCTTCCATTTTTTGCAGAATGATACGAAACGGTTCGAGATGAACTGTGAACCATTGTCGGTTACGATCTCGTATGAAACTCCATGTCTACAGATGATGTTTTTCCATACGAAATGTTTGACCTGTGCATCCTTTGTGCTAGATTTGGAAAAGTAATCCGTTAGGACGAGCAAGTACTGCTTTTTCTTAGTTTTGTGCATCGATCCGACGATGTCCATTGACCAACGCATGAATGGTTATGGTGAGGATACTGACGAAAGTATTTCGGCCGGTTGTCGGATTGTTGGAGCGTGCCGTTGGTATTTCTCACATTTTTTTGAGAATTTCTCGTAATCTTTGATCATTGTCGGCCAAAAGTATCTTTGCCTTTTGATCTTGATGGCGAGTGCCCCTCCTCCCGAGTGGTGTCCACATGACCCGCTATAAACTTCATTGCATGATTATTTGGGCTAGTTTCCCTTCCACAAAGTTCATAAGGGGGCCAGAATGTCTTCACTTGAGGAGTTTTCCGTCCAAGAGAACGAAGCGCGCTGCTTGTGCTCTCAGTTTTCGTGCTGCCCATTTCTTAGTGGGGAGCTTTCCGTCTGTGATGTAATGGCGAATTGTCTCCATCCATTCTTGGTCGCAACCGAATTCTCCCCTTTCAGTTTGCGAGTTGGTGCCAATGGCTGGAGCTGGATCTGACTAATCCGCCTCCATAAGATCTTCTTCGAGATCTTCTTGGATGAGCGCGATTATATCGGGTTGTCCAGTGCTCGAATGTTCTATGAACTCCACTCGAATAATCCTACTTTCTCCCGGGGCCGAAGTCGATGCCAAAGCTGCTAGAGCGTCGGCAGGCGCATTTTCGCCTCGAGGGATTCTGGTCAGCTCAAATTATTTGAACTGCTTTGCAAGGTCTTGGACGACTTTCAGATAAGCCTCCATTCTTTCATCTATGGTTTCGTATTCTCCGCTGAATTTGTTTGCAACCAGCTGAGAATCGCAGAAAGCATGGATGATTTTGACCTTGATACCGTGGGCGAGCCTTAGCCCTGCGATTAGCGCTTCGTACTCGGCCTCGTTGTTGGATGCACGAAAATTGAGTCGGAATGACTGCTCTAGGATTTCTCTTGTGGGCGTAGTTAGACGGATCCCAACCCCGGACCCTTGTTTCAAAGAAGTTCCGTCCACATGAAGGATCCAAGTTATGTTTTCCAATTTCTTGCTGCTTCCTTTGGGGGAAAGTTCGATAAGGAAATCAGCCAGAACTTGGGACTTTGTGCATGTTCTAGACCGATATTCAATATCGTACTCGCTCAACTCTACTGCCCATTTTGCCAAACGCCCCGAAAAACTTGGGTTATGCACAATAGTCCTGAGCGGAAATGTTGTGAGGACCACGATTATGTCTGATTGGAAGTAGGGTCTGAGGTTTTGAGCAGACGCTACTACCTATAGTGCTAGCTTTTCCCTCTGAAGGTAGCGAGTCTTGGCATCTGTGAGGGTTTGGCTCACATAGAATACAGGCCTTTGCTCGCCTCTCTCCTCCCAGAGTAAAACTCCACTTACTGCGGTCAGTGAGACAGCGGTGTAGAGGAACAAAGGCTCTCCTACCACTGGCTTAGCGAGTAGTGGTGGGCTTGCTAGGTAGGATTTGAGCTGTTGGAAAGCTTCTTCCTAATTCTCGGTCCAGTAGAACTTCTTATTTCCTCTCAACATGTCGTAAAAGGGCAGGAATTTGTCCGTTGATCGAGAAATGAAGTGATTGAGTGCTGCTACTTGTCCGGTAAGCCTTTGGACTTCTCTTTTCGTTTTTGGGGAAGCCATGTCGATTAGTGCGTTGATCTGTTTGCGGTTTCCTTCGATTCCCCGATGAGTGACTAGGTAACCGTGGAATTCTCCCGAGGCGATCGCAAATCTACACTTTGCGGGATTGAGTTTCATTTTCAATTTGTTTAAACAATCGAAACAATCTGATAAGTGTTTTGTATGGTCGTCTTCTTCTAGGGATTTTACGAGTATGTCGTCTATGTAGACTTCCATGGTTTTCCCTAGCTGATCGGCGAATATTTTATTCACCAGGCGCTGATATGTGGCGCCAGCCTTTTTCAATCCGAAAGGCATCACTTTGTAGCAATACGTTCTGCGGTCTGTGATAAATGCTGTCTTTTCTCAATCATCTGGGTTCATCATGATTTGATTATAGCCAGAACAACTTGTTTCCGTCTATTGCTTCGACTAATCTATCGATATGCGGCGGCGGGAAACTGTCTTTGGGGCAGGTCTTGTTAAGGTCTGTCAAATCCACGCAGACACGCCACTTTCCATTCTTCTTTTTGACGACTACCGGATTAGCAAGCCAATCGGGATATCGTACTTTGGTGATTGATCCCACCTTCAGGAGTCTTTCCACTTCGTTGTTGACTGCCTTTGCTCTTTCTGTCCAAGCTTTTGCCTTTTTTGTTTGATAAGCTTAGAGGTTGGGTCAACGTTGAGCTCATGGCAGGTCCTACTAATGTCGATTCCTGGCACGTAATCCGCTGCCCAGGCGAAAGTGCTCACATTTTTCTTAAGGAGAGTGATGATTTCGGACTTGATTGGCTGCTTAAGGTTTGCGCCGATTTCAACGCATCTCTCTAGATGGGAATCGTCGATGAAACTAAGATCACTGGTTCGCATGGACTGTCGTCTTTTTTCTCCTTAGCATCTTCCAGCCAAAGCTTGTGGAAGAGTTTAGCCACGGTTTTTCATCGGTTATGGGATTCCGAATCTTATGTTCGACAGAGAGACAGGCGCGAGAGATCTTCTGTTCTCCCCAGATCGTCTCGGTCCCATTTGCAGTTGGGAATTTCAGGCAGAGATGATAAGTTAATCGGACGGCCCTGATGGCATTGAGCCAAGGCGTTCCCATTATAGCATTATAAATCGTAGGGTGATCAGCTATGGAGAATAGCACTAAAGTGGTACCTCCTGCCGTGGTAACCGGGAGAGCGATAATTCCTTGGGACATGGATATGCGTCCAGACAAACTCGTCAATGGCTTAGATTCGGCTGTCAATTCGTACGATCCTGTCCCCATTCTTTCTAGGGTCTCTCGGTAGATCACATTCACCGTGCTACCGGTGTCAATGAGTACTTTAGACACATCACGATCAGTTGTTGTGAGTTGAATCACTAGCGGATCGTCATGAGGATGTATAACCTCATATGCTACCGATTTGTCAAAGACCATTGCACCCTCGGTTATGCTCTTTGACTCCGATCGATCGTTATGGGTTCTCGATTTTCGTTGAGAAGCTTTTATGGAAGGTATCGTATCGTAGTAGAACGGTGATCCTCCCATGATCGTGTTAACGACTCCTTCAAATGATTTTTCGATTGCCAGGTGTTATCGGGAAAGATTCTTTTTCGGATACAATCCAACCCTCGGAAGTTACTAGAATCTGCTCGGCTGATCTTAACATCTTTTGTTTCTCCGAGTAAGAAATCTTTTGGATCCCCTCCTTCTAGCACCAAATTGTCGGAACGAGATTTCACACAATGTATTTTCAGAAAGTAAATAGATAATTGGATCCCAAAGTTCTAGAAAGAGAAACCTACAAAAGAGATTAAAGAATTTTCCGCAAAAGTAAAGATTAACGAAAACAGGAAAGATAGAGAATCTTTGTATTGCTAAATCCGAAAGTATGGGATTTCGAGTTATTCAAGTCTGCCTTGAAGGCTGTACATCGATGTGTATTTATACTAGATAACACTAAGCCTAAACTAACCAAATTCCCGATGTGGGAGCCTATGTCTTCGCTTTTTCTACCGATTTCGACGAATATTCGAGAATCTTTGGGAATCTTCCATCCAGCTCGGCATTTATCATTGGTCTAGTGATTTCTTCGGCTTAACTTTCCGGTTTAACTTAAGTTAACGCTTTGTCGTTTCGATAGACAAAAACATCATGATATTCTCCGAAAACAACAAGAAGTTCGGTTAATAGATCGGGAAGTTTACGAAAACATCGATAAACCTCCAAAATAAGATCTGCAAGCGACGAAAAGACCGATCAGCTCGGCAGAACATGCTCTTGGTAAGGAATGCCGAGCTGGTCTTTAGGCTTGAGGGTTTATCACCCAGAATACTGAGCTGGTAGGCATTTTTCCGGTCCACACAGAACGAGATCATCGGAGAAAGATCGGAAAGTCCTTCCATTCAGTCAGCTCGGCATATTTGGTCAAATCATGCAGTCAGCTCGGCATTGGCTAAGGGAGAAGAAAATGCCGAGCTGGTTGCCAAGCTGATAGACGGACATGACGAAATGCATAGCTGGTTGCACGCCTTGAAGGATCGAGGATGCTAGGACTGGACGGTCAGCTCGGCATAGCATGGGAGATCAGTCAGTTAGCTCGGCATTTGGGTTAGGAGGAATGATGCTGATCTGGCTGCTATTCTGTTTGGTTCCTTGCTGCATTGATGTTCTGAATTGCGACTTTTATCGGTTTTTCGGACAAACCGCTCGGAAAATAGGACGATCAGCTAGGCATCTCGAAGTATGCCAGCCAGCTCGGCATTTTTTGCTGGAAAAAAATGCCGATCTGGTCAGCTCTCCTCTTTCTGCCGAGCTGACAGCATCCTCCTCGAAGAATCGCGACTTTTATCGGTTTTTCAGACAAACCAATAGGAAAACAGAACAATCAGCTGGGCATCTCGAGAGATGTCAGTCAGCTAGGCATTTTTGGCAGGAAAGAATGCCGAGCTGATCACTTCTCCTCTATTGGCCGAGTTGACAGAATTCGAATCGCGACTTTTATCAGTTTTTATCAGAAAAACCTATTGAGGAGTAGTTTTTGTATACTTTTCGTAAGTTATCGATAAAAATTGTTTAAATCGAACTACTTTGCCAATACCTTTCTTTTTCCCGAAGATATTCAAATATGGAAGCTTTCTCCGATATTTAAATATCTTATTAGTTAATTCTGGAGGTCTGGGTTTTTACCCCAACAAGTGTGTTGTCTAATGTTGGCAACCATGAACTCAGATTTGCAGAAGCAATATGATAACATGGATTCACCTATTGAGATGATCTCTAGCTTAAAAGGAATGTTTCAGGAGCAAGCACGAACTGAGAGATACCAAACAGTTAAAGCTCTCATTGAATGTAAGTTACCAAAAGATAGTCTAGTTAGCCCGCATGTCATTAAGATGATGGGTTATATTGATAACTTGGCAAAACTGTATTCTCTTGTCAGCCAAGAGTTGGCAACTGACCTCATTATGCAGTCATTACCGCCAAGCTTTGATCAGTTTGTCTTGAACTACAACATGAACAACTTGACGAAAACTATGACAGAGTTGCATGGGATGCTTAAAAATGCTGAACCCAACATCAAAAAGGATGCCCCATATGTGCTTATGGTACAAAAGCGCAAAAAGTTTAAGAAATAAGGTAAGAACAAAGAAAATAAAAAGACAAGCTGGATTACGAATCCGGGCAAGTCTGACCCTGCTCTTAAGTCCATGCCTGGTCCTTCCGGTGTTGAAAAGTGCCATTACTGTAATGTACTGCGCTTTGGAAAAGAAACTGCAAAATATACTTGAAAGATCTGAAAAAGAAGAAGACTTTCGAGACTTTATCTTCAGGTATTTATGTTTAGAAGTAAATGTTACTACTTCTGGTTCTACTTCTTGGGTATTGGATACCGGTTATGGTGCTTATATTTGTACAAATATGCAGGGCCTACTCAACATTAGAATTTTGAAGAAAGGACAAGCGGACCTGTGCATGGGAAATCGAGCAAGAGTTTCTGCATTAGCTGTGGGAACATTTCATTTGTCTTTACCTTCAGGTATGGTTTTAGAACTTAAAATTTACTAGTATTTACCTTCTATAAGCAGAAATGTTTGGATTTGGAAGGATTTCAATTTTTGATTGAAAACAAATGTTGTTTATTTGATCGTTGTGATATCTTTTATGGTAGCGCTCCATTAAAGAATAGACTTTATATTCTAAACCAAAGTGTGCTTGTCTATAACATTAGTACCAAAAGATTCAAGTCAAATGAAACAAATCAGACTTTTTTTTGGCACTGTCATTTGGGCCACATAAATGAGAAGCGCATTCAAAAGCTTTATATTTATGGACATTTGAGCTCATTTGATTATGAATCATTTGAAAAATGTGAATCATACTTACTGGGAAAAAATGAACAAGGTTCCCTTTACTAGACACAGTGTAATAGCTAAAGATTTGTTGGAACTCATACATACAAATGTATGTGGACCAATGATCATAAATGCTAGAGGAAACTATAAGTACTTCATCACATTTACTGACGATTTCAGTAGATATGGTTATGTTTATGTAATGAAACATAAGTCTGAATCTTTTGAAAAGTTCAAAAACTTTCAAAATGAAGTACAGAATCAGCTTGGCAAGATCAAAGCCATTCGATCTGATCGAGGTGGAGAATATTTGAGCCAAACTTTTAATGATCATCTAAGAGAGTGTGCAATCGTCACAACTCATTCCTCCATGAACACCACAGTTGAATGGTGTATCCGAAAGGAAAAATCGGACTTTATTATATATGGTTCGATCTATGATGAGTCATGCAGATCTTTCATTATCCTTTTGGGGATATGCTCTAGAAACATCTGTGTTTACGATAAATAGTTGTCCATTAAAATCAGTTGAAAAGATGACATATGAGATATAAACCGGAAAAGTTCCGAATTTGTATTTTTAAAAAATTTGGGGTTGTAATGCTTATGTTAAAAAAAATGTTTACAGATAAGCTCGGACCCAAGTTTGATAAATGTTACTTCGTTGGTTATCCTAAAGAAACCAAATGTTATTACTTTTACAACACTACCGAGAACAAAATGTTTGTTGCTCGTAATGGTGCTTTTCTAGAAAGAGAATTTCTTTCCAAGAAAAATAGTGGGAGTAAAATATCTCTCGAAGAAGTTCGAGAATCACAGGAGGATGTTCCTACTTCTGAAGAAGAACATCAGTTAAATTTACGAAGAGTCATAAAATTGACACTTGTTGAACCTGAGGTACATAAGTTCGTAAGGACACGTTACGAACCTCATAGATTCGGGGTTTGGGTGACAGATCATCATGAACTATTGATTATAGAGAGTGATAAACCTATGTCCTTTGAGGAACCAATTATGGGCCCTGACTCCGAAAAGTGGTTGAAAGCCGCTGAATCCGAAATGGACTCCATGTCAATAAAAAATGGACTTTGGTTTATTTACCTGATGGTGTCAAAACCATTAAGTGTAAATGAGTTTTCAAGAAGAAAAAAAACATGGATGGTAATATACAGATATAAAAAGTTAGATTGGTGATAAAAGGTTACAAGCAAATTCATGGTGTAGACTATGATGAAACATGTTCCCCAGTTGCAATGCTTAAATCCATTAGGATTCTCCTAGAAACTGCTGCTTATTATAGTTATGATATTTGCAGATGGATGTGAAAATATCTTTTCTTAATGGAAATCTCGAAGAGGATGTGTACATGACACAACTCGAAGGTTTCATAGTCCTTAAAAGTGCTGGTAAAGTATGCAAGCTTCAGCGTTCCATTTATGGATTGAAGCAAGCATTTAGGAGTTGGAATCTTTGTTTTGATGAGGCAATCAAAGAGTTTGATTTCATTAGAAACGAAGAAGAACCATGAGTTTACAAGAAGACAAATGGGAGTGTAGGTATTTTCTTAGTATTGTATGTAGATGACATACTTCTCATGGGGAAGAATATTCCGATGCTTAATTCTGTAAAGACTTGGCTAGAAAGTTGTTTCTCAATGAAAGACATCAGAAAAGCCGCGTACATTCTTGGA
The DNA here is from genome assembly GCA_900406495.1 of Sisymbrium altissimum. Lineage (NCBI taxonomy): Eukaryota > Viridiplantae > Streptophyta > Magnoliopsida > Brassicales > Brassicaceae > Sisymbrium > Sisymbrium altissimum. Next base: position 16,310 of record OVBI01001232.1, on the reverse strand, counting down.
ATAAGAATCTATAGACACAGATTAAAAAAGCTTATTGGATTATGTCAAGATACTTATATAGATAAGGTCTTACACAGGTTCCAAATGCATAATTCCAAGAAAGGGTTTTTACCAATGTCTCATGGCATAACTCTCAGTAAGACTCAATGTCCTTCAACACATGATGAGCGAGAACACATGAGTAGAATTATATATGCTTCTGTTATTGGTTATATTATGTATGCCATGCTCTGTACTCGTCCAAATGTTTCATGTTCTTTGAGCATGACGAGTAGATACCAATCTGATCTAGGTGAGAGTCACTGGATAGCAGTCAAGAATATCCTTAAGTATTTGAGAAATACTAAAGATAAGTTCTTGGTCTATGGAGGAAGTGATGAGCTTGTTGTGAGTGGTTACACGGATGCCAGCTTTCAGACGGAAAAAGATTATATCTAATCATAATCTGGTTTCATCTTTTGTCTTAACGGAGGAGCGGTGAGCTGGAAGAGTTCCAAGTAAGGCACTGTAGCAGACTCTACAACCAAAGCTGAATACATTGCCGCTTCTGAAGCAGCAAAGGAAGCTGTTTGGATTCGAAAATTCATTATTGAATTAGGTGTGGTTCCTAGTTGTTCAAACCCAGTGGATATTTATTGTGATAGCAATGGAGCCATTGCACAGGTGAAAGAACTTAGATCCCACCAGAAATCAAAACATGTTTGGAGGAAATATCATCTCATTCATGAGATTATCAATAGAGGAGATGTGAAGATTAGCAGAGTCTCAACTGTTGCAAATAATGCAGATCCATTGACCAAGCCCCTTCCATAGCCTAAGCGCGAGAAGATTTGATACTGAAAAATGTATGGCCGTTGTCAAACGAGGTGAATGCCAATTATTTGTTTAGTCAGTATAATTCGGAGTTCGATAAACATGATCTAGCTTAATATAGATGACACAGTTTCTTACTTTATGCTGAGATCGAGATATAAGTAACAAAAGGATTATGTGAATAGATAATTTTAGTACAAGTGGGAGATAGTTGGGAAGGTCCTAAAATCAATTGTACTTACTCTTGTTAAAGTCATAAAGTCGAGATTCGACATTCGTATAAGATTCGACATTCGTATACTATAGCCTCTAACGCGGTAAAAGTATATATTTAAGGAGAATATTATACTTAGAGTCACTTTCTGACTTATATATTACTAAAAAGATAACTTTCAAATCATGGGTAACTTATCATCAAAACACTACCGTTTTGCCCTTCTTATACCCTTCCATTATCATTTGTTTATGTTTACCATCTAACTAAGTTAACTCATTTGTTTTCAACTAAACTCATTAGTAATCGCCCACCCCCCAACACAGTCTAAAGATGATGTGATTGCCTTTTTAGTTGGTATCTGTTTCTTTCAGGTCAATCACACAGCTCACCATTGGATTCAATCTATTTTGGAAGCTAAGAACATCTAACGGTTCACAACTTATCGTACACGCACGTCGAGCCTCATACACAACTGATGTATCAAAAGTCCACGCCATGGATATGCTCAGTTGTGTTTCATTCATCCCCGCCCGCCTCCATTGTCGGGAACATTCTTACCATGGCCAAACACGTTCTAGTTCTTGCCGGTGAATAGCTGATTTCAGCCGACGGCAACTGGGACTTTGTCATCGACAAAGACAAAATGTCCAGGGTTGTCCCCTGACACCCCAACACTTCCTTGACTGAACTTCAGCAACTCGTTGCAAACGAGTTCTCAGTTTCCAACAATTACCTCAAACTTTCATATTGGCCGCCTAATTTAAAAGAGCTTGCCACTGGGATAAGAACCCCACCGGTGGTCATTCCAAACGACTCTGCAATTGACTACTTCTTCCGCCATCATCACATCAACGGAGCCATGAACCTCTTTGTGCAATTCGTCATTACAGAAAACAAGCCCGGCCAAGATAACAACCGTGTCGACCCCTTCACCACACCTGTCAAAAAATTCAAATCACAAGCTTAACCATCTGCAGAGTTCGCACCCGCTTCTCGATACGTTTCTAGCGGTGCGTCCAGTATCCGCCCTATTTCCTTAGAAGACGAAGCTCTGGCAGACACAGCTGACCTTAAAGAGGAACTGTTTCACAGCGACACCGACCACGAGAAAGACACATGGATGTCCGATGTTGAAGATGACCCCATCTCTGGTGATGAAATCTGCGACGGCGAGGCTAGCCGTGGCTATGACCACGACTTCTGGGAACCACTTCTCCAAGACGATTTCGGGGGTTCGAACGCCCCAGAAGTGTTATCTGGGATGAACCGCCCCTATCCAACCATACATACCCCAGTTAAGACTTATTTCTTAACTGAAGAAGTCTTCCGCCACCTCATTAAGACAGACGATGGGTTCAAGTTCCACCCTGACTGGTTGCCGGACAGCCGGCAATCCTATGGTCAACCAGAGCCTATCCCACCAATGCCCACAGTCCACACCACACCAACACATGGACAGTACCACTCACCTAACGGCTCTGGTCAAACTCAACAAACACAAAACAATCCATTCGACCTTTTCAAGGATGGACGTCCACCAGCAACTTTCTCTTCCTCTGCTGAAACTTCTTCCTCCACACCACCGTTCATGCCAACCACCCCTTGGGGTTCTAAACCAGGTTCTTCCCCCGACAACCACAAATCACCTTTCTCTTTGCAGCCAAAACGCACTCTAGATTCTGTCAATGATGAGGAATTCGATGTCCCCCCCATTGTTCGATGACACCGCCTTCGCAGTTGATGAAATCCCAGATCTACAAATTGACGACCACGACGACAGTATATTCGTTGGCAAGGTCTTCGCCAACAAAGAAGATTGCCGCATTGCCCTCGCTATATACGCCATCAAAAACAGATTCCATTTCAAACATGTCACCACAAGGAGGCACTACTTTGTTTTCCAATGCACCGACAAGCAATGCGAGTGGAGGGTTAGAGCTCACGAGTTGAAGCATTGTGCTTATTACGAAATCAGGAAGGCTCATCTCCAACACAACTGTTCAATCGACACAAAATCAGATTACAAAAAAAAAGCTACATCACGGATAATAGCTGCTGTCTACAAATCTAAGTTTGGCAATCCCCTCAAGGGCCCAAAACCCACGAACATCCAACAGCTACTATTAGACGAACTACGGATCTCAGCTTCATACATGAAGTGTTACCGGGCAAAAGACAAGGCCATTCACGATCTCAGGGGTCCAGACGATGATTCCTACATCAATCTACCACAGTACCTTCACATGCTGAAACTTGCCAACCCATATACTATTACCTTCATCAAAATACAAACCGAAGACGACGGCATCGAAAGATTCATGTACGCCTTCTTGTATTTTGGTGCATCAATCCGAGGCTTCCGCAAAATCTGCCCTGTTTTAGTCGCTGACAGCACACACCTTTCAGAGAAACTCAAAGGTGTTCTTCTAACCGCCAGTGGTTAAGATGCAAACTTTCAGGTTTTCCCCCTAGCCTTTGCAGTAGTGGACAGCGAAAACGACGATTCATGGACATGGTTCTTCCAAAACCTCGGAACCATCATTGCTAACAACCCCATTCTAACTATCATCTCGGACAGACACGCATCCATCCGTCTAGCCAAACAAACTGCCTTCCCTATGGCCAACCATGCAGCCTGCATCGTCCACATCCAGCGGAATATGAACGCCAAATTCAGAAGCAAAGGACTGGCTAAATTTGTCGGCAGAGCGGGGTTCGCTTTCAGAGTCGGCAGTTTCAAAAAGATTTTCGCACAGATCCACACAGCAAGCCCTGCTTGCGCCAAATACCTGGAAAAAATCGGCATGGCTCATTGGACGCGCGCTTATTTCAAGGGTAACCGCTACAATATGATGACCTCCATCATTGCTGAGTAACTCAACCGTGCATTGGTCAAGACGAGGTCCTCCCCAATCATCGAACTCTTCATGTACATCCAAATGATGCTTACTAGGTGGTTCTGTGCTCGAAAAAAAAGTCACTCGCTTGCAGAGGTTCTGTTACCCCATAAGTCGAGAAAGTCATGAACAGCAGCATTGATATCACAAAAGGGAGCATCTAACTGGAGCTGCGAAGTTGTCGGTCAGTTTGGCCACAAACACCATGTCATCCTCGACAAGAAAGTCTGTACCTGCAGAGTCTTCAATGAATACAAGATACCTTGTGGACATGCCCTCCTTGCCGCCGACCACCTAAACTAATCTGGACTAAACTAAACCGAATAAATATAGATACTAACTAATTCCGACAAGAATGGAAAGAGGAAGGAACGATAAACTTACTAAATGACTCGCTGGAATTTACTAGAAACACGCCCGGAAGCTTGCCGGAAACTTGCCAGAACTCACCGAAAAAATTCACTAGAAAGATTCACCAGTGGTTGGTCGTCGGATAATTCAACAACAACTGACCACTGGGCAAAGCACTACTTTGTCTTGGTGGAGAAAAAGAGAACGGATGGGGCTCCTTATATAGGGAAGGAAAAGAGAGGTGAAACCTAAATGTTTCCAATGTGGGACTTTTTAAAACAGGATTTTGGGTTTTTTATTTTATCTGTGCTGAAATTGATATAAGAAGTACTTAAACGTTAATGTTTATGTAGTTATTTTATGTATGTTTATATCTGTGAAATTACGTTAATTATCATCTATTAACACATTAGTAACATTTTTCAGATGCAAAATCTTACCCATATTAGAGGAGAATGAATGAAGCTTCCTACAGGACAGTGGGAGTTTGCCGTTAATCCATTCACATTGACGGGTCTTATGAATGCTCCATCAGACTTCCCTTGGATACTCTAAAAGCTGATGTTGCTATCAAATATGGTGCCAATCTAGAGAAAACTACCGTTGAGTTGTCTTACCAATTAGCCATATGTGGATCAATTGCCGAAATACGATCCATTCTTCCTCTCATTCTACTGTCAACCATTGATCTTCATCAACTCTTTCATATGACCGGCGGCATTACTGACATACAAATTTTTGTTACTTTCAAACTACCACCGCCTGGAACTGAGCCAACTACATCGAGGGTTCCTGTTCCAATATCCCAACCTAGTCAAGTTAATCTCTCTGATTCTTCTTCTGACGATGAAGAGTATGACTTCAACGACTAGCATGACCTAGCGTTAGAAGATGACATAGCGTTGGAAGATGATTCCACCAACGACTCAAGAACTGATGAAACAAGTACTCCCAACATTGACCATATATCATCTTTGTCTTCTGAGATAATATTATCACTAACGTGTCTTCAAAAATAAATCACATTGCAAAATCAAAATGACTATGCATGCGATTAACAGACGGTTCCATTTCAAGTGTCTCCGATCATCAAAAAAACTGCTAGTCCTTACATGTACGGGGAGAAACTGCAAATGGAGGGTTCGTGCCTTAAGGATGGAGGAGTCATCAAACTTTCAGATTCGTAAAGCTCGCTTCATCCACACTTACACCGTCAAAGAACGTGCCATGTTCAACCGTCAAGATACAACTGCGGTCACTGTAGAGCTTCTGAAAGCAAAGTATAATGGAATATGTGTTGGTCCACGTCAGCGAGAGCTTCAACATTTACTATTCACGGATTACAACATTAGATTAGTTACTGGAAAGCGTGGTGTGCTCGTGAGTTGGCAATAGAACATGCTAAAGGTACTTCAGAAGAAAGTTATGCACTCCTCCCCTTCTACATCCATTTGCTTAAATATTTCAATCCTGGGACCATATGTAATTAGGATACAGAAGCTCACATGGAAACTCAACACCATTTCAAATCTCTATTCTTTACTATTAGGTTGGTACTATTTAAGAAGTGTTATTGTTGTTGATGGAACACACTTGCTTTGAAAAATTTCAAGGAACTCTGGTAACAGCTAGTACCCATGATGGAAATCATCAGATATTTCCATTAGCATTCGGAGTTGTAGATGGTGAAAATTACTTTTCATGGCAATGGTCTTTCAAAAATCCAAACTATTCATGATGCGGCTGATATTGTCTTTGTTTCCGATAAACACTCTTCCATCTATACAACACTTCAAAAGATAACATATTGTCCTGAGCTTACATTTAGTTTATAATTAGAACTCCAAATTTTCTTCATATATTGTTGCATGAGAATATTGACAGTACATATTAGTTATTAATATATTACTGATTAAATAGTATATTAAAATATAGCATTATTGAAAATAATTTAGTATTTCTGGAAATTTTCGTTTGTATTACCAGTAATTATTACAATTTTATTTTTCAATTTATCCCAACCTCCTAACCTAAACTTTACTGTACCTATACTCAGGAGTATTCCCTTACTCAACACATTTCTTGTGTTGTTTATCTTACTCGGAATATTTGCAACATTTTTAAAAAACTGCCGCTTACGAAACTAGTTTCTCGTGCCGCTCGTGCTTTTACACAAGTAGAGTTTACTAGATTATTTGAAGAGATTCGGAAGGTTGATTGTGGCTGTGCTGACTACTTGATTGCAATTGGAATACCACATTGGTCACGCGAGTACTGTGAAGGTGAGTGATACAATATAATGACTAGTAATATTGCTGAATCGCTTAATAGTGTTCTCATGGAGGCTAGGGAGTACCCAATTGTCATAATGATCGAGTGTATACGGGCTACCCATATGAGTTGGTTTGTGATCCGTCGAAATGGTTGTAATCGTCAAGTTGCTGATATATCGCCGACCATTGTGGATAAGTTTGCCTATAATTTTGAGATTTCTGTCAACATGCGTGTTGCTAGTATCAATGTCTCGGAATATGAAGTTATTGCCCATAACTATCGAGTTTATCATGTTGATCTCATATCTCGCACATGCTGACAGTTCTAACTTCTCAAGTATCCTTGCGCACACGCTATTGCAGTTGTTACAAATGCTGGTGTTCCCTTGAACACTTTTGTGGATGATGTGTTCAATATCGAAACTTGTAAGGCGTTATATGCAGGTACTACTTGTTCTGAACCTGGAATTCCAATAGAGTATAACATTATGTGTCCTACCTTCGCTCTTGAGCTCAAGCCACGACACACTCGTCGAGCTCCTAGAAGACCTCGTAAAATACGCATTAGGTCCATTGAAAAATACAAGGTTCGTTTGGATTTGTGATATATTTAGAATATATCATACATTTTAGGTTTTCATATATTATAATCATATATTTTTCGTAGAGAAAGGACAAGACAACTGAATACGTCGGTGCAATCGTTGTGGCAATCCAGGCCACAATCGCAAAACTTGCAAAGCACCCATCTAAACAATCGGTAATCCTTATCTATATATTGGTAAACCTATTTAAAACTCCCTTTATTTCAAATAAACCAAATCCTAATCTATTAATACACTTTTATACATGTGTTTTTCTTGATTTAGGTCATTTGCATACTGAATAATACATCGACGACCCTTTCAGGGAAACATCAAATGAGATGTTTGGATAACAATGTCCTGTTCTTTCTGTTTGTGTTTTGATGTTTCTTGTTGGTTATGGTAACATTTTATTATATTAACCAGATTTGTATCCAGAAGGAAATGTATGTATCAGTATGAACTTTATCTTCTAGTATATTCATCAAATATTAAAAAATATATTTGATAGCATTTTTAAAATGCATGTGTGAAATATTAATAATATCTTCTTTTTATGTGTATTTACTTCATGTGTTAAGCGAATAGTTTTTCTTTTATTTATATACTAATAGTTGTAACGTTATGTTATAGTACTGTACATCCTACATTTTTGCATGTGGGACAGCAAAATTGTTGGCATGTGTGACATCAATTATGGTATAAATATTCGTTTTTTTAAAAAAGATTCTATGACACATGTCTAATCTAATGTCTTTCTTTGTTGAAAATTTTGGCTTTCCTTTTTCTCATTTACTTCCACTGGACATATCACACTCATCCATATATTTATTTATACAATAACTCTAGTGTTATAAGAAGTTTTTAAAAATATTTTTTCTCATTTATTTTCTACTACTTAACCGGTGTAGTTCAGTTCATACTATTTTCATCTTTGTTCTACTTGTTTGCAAAGTAGGTTCAGTCTACCGTCCTTGTTTACTAATTTTCTTAGCTCTACAAAATTATGAACATGAATTTTTTGTTACATGTCTTTAATACTATGAACTTTTTAATATTTATAGTTTCATATACTCTTTTTTCTTTGGCATGATTGCATCCTATTTACATTTCAGAATACTGTATATTCCAAGTTGACTTCTAACATATATAATCCGTTGCGTTGGCCATTCGCGGTTTTGAAATTTGGCTTCTTTCATATTTCCTGGTCATGAATGAAGAAACATTGCTTTAGACAACGTTTTTTATGCGAAGCGAATTTCGAAGAATTAATGCTTACCCCCAATCTTGTTAATTTAGGATCTCCTTACAGGTTTTTCATAATCCGTTGTCTTAATGCTGGTAACAATACTGCCATCTATTTAGAAGGTTTTGACTTCTTACTCAAACATGTCCTTCTGAGGTAGGAATTAATATGTTACTTGATGCTGCTGAGCATAAAATTTATGCACATCTAGCTCTGGGAACATTTGTAATATGCACGGGTAAGTATGATGAATGAATGGTTGTCCTACGGAGTTTCTTCAATCATATTTCTCAGCTTATCGAAGGTCTTCATATTTCTGACATTGTTGAAACCCAAATTGAGATAATAGGAATCCCATAGTCAAATCCCATTCGAGGCTTGCTTTATTTTCAGTTTCTTCCATCTTGTGACTTTGCATGTAATACTGGTTTTGATATTTTTTCGAATGTTTTCCGTTCATGTATTATACTCGTATAGCCCACTTATGTTAATGTATTCGACTGTAACATGACTCGTATCGCCCACTTATGTTACTATATACAATATCGTAATGACAGAAATAGAGAATGTTTATGGTAAGCAACATTTAAAAATGCAACTTTAGTTGATAAAAATCTGATTCAAGTCATGTTACTATATATATTTGTTTTATAATTGACCGTTTTCATTTTTAATAATAATTTAAGTTTATGCGATTTTTGTGTTTGTATGACCATTTTTTATAAGTAGATATGTATGGAACTAAATAAAAATTTATATTGCATAAGGGATATTCACCAAATTAATACCAATGTAATAAAAATTAATAAACGTTTCTCGAATAGTCATGATGGTGTCCATTATACATTATTTTGTAATTTACCTCCATCTTCGTTTTAGTCTTTAGTTTCATAATTTTCCTCTTTAAATTTTGGAATGAAAAATGTCAAATCTAGTGTCTACGATCTACATCTGATATAGATTTATATATTTATTTGGTAGTCTATGATTTGACAATTAGTTTTCCTCTTTAACGTTGATCATTAGTTTTTCTTTCTAAATATTTATGTATACATTAAATTTTCTTAAGCAACTTTTATACCCTATTTTCTCTGTAAAATGACAAACACGGTATGCTCCTCTTGGTCGTTACCACTAGTCTTCTTCCCGTCGAGGTGATAATCACAATAAGATGAAATTTTTCTTCCTCTCCATTTTTGTAGTTGTATATAAACTTTGATTAATACTATTAATATTAATCTATATATACGAAGTTTAACATATATATATATATATATATATATATATATATATATATTTCGGTTCGCTCAATTATTTATTTTTCAGAATGCCTTTTCTTCCAAGTTGTCTTCTAACGGATATCGTCCGTAGAGTTGGACAATCTGGATTTCGATATCTTGCCCCGTTCATAGTCGCTGGTCATGAAGGGAAATCTTCTGCTTTAGGCATTGAAGTGTTATGTGAAGCAAACCTAGAAGAATTTATTGTTCATCCTTACCATATTAATGACGGTTCTCCTTGCAGTCACTTTTTTTGTTCTTTGCCTAAATGCTGGTAACGAAATAGCTACATATTTAAATGGTGTTCGTCTTTTAGCGCAAACTGGTCATTCTCATGTAGGAATTAATATGGTTAGTGATGTTGCCCCCCATAACATATATGCCCGACTTGTTCTAGGAGTTCTCTTAATCTGCCGTGGTGGTTTCTATCATGGAATGCATGTCCTACTAAGTTTCTTTAGAAAAGTGGCAGAACTCATAGATTCCGTTCAAATTGCTGAAGTCATTGTCAACCATATTCAGTTAATGGAAACACAAGGTTCGAAACCATATAGAGGAACAGTTTCTTTTTAATATGTTCCTGCATGTGAACTTAAATGTACAACATCGTTCGAAGTTTATTTTGACTGTTTTCCTTTTCTTCTCGTATCGCAGAACTATGCTAATTATTATTTTTATGTTGTAATATTTATCTATTTTCAGTTTTTCGTTTATCTATTTTACAATCTGTAAACAACTAGCTATTGATAGCACTACAACATGAGTGAATGTTATCTGTATTTTGTACAACAATGTTTATTGAGCATTTACCATATGTTAATCCATTTTATCATAAATATATAGCTGTCTTCTGTACATACTATACTCGTATCGCAGAAGTATGTTAATTATTATATTCTAATAATATTTATGTTTTTCGATTAGTCAGTTATTTATTTTTAATTATATAAACAACTATGTATTGCCGGCAGTAAGACATGGCTGAATTTTATTTATAGTTTACTCTATACTTTTTGATAAATATTTAAGTTATATTACCATTATTTCATAAATTTCTTACACTAACCGAAACTGAATTACAACATCTATTATGTGGACTTACTTTTCATTTAATAGACTAATTAGTTCATGTAAACAAATATGTAATGATCCCAAAGAATTGAAAGAATATCCCAAGCTCTTTCATCCATAAACATTGATCACACATCTCAGGACCTTTCACCTCATCTGCGTACCAATAGTACCATCCGTCGTAAAGAGTACACTTACAAGTGTATATAGTATGAAGCAACTCTTATTCAAACACGATCTTCATATCCACCAAAGCAGGTAGATTAGGATGACCTCCCCTTCGACGATTTACAAAATGAGAGCTGATTGACCGAATAGACTCCCTAGTGGACAGACAGATGTGAGTAATATCGTCTCATAGTATAAACTTCAACATTCCATAAGACACAGAGCAACCATAGATCCTTGATCTACAGCATATATAATTTTAGCCAACCCTTCCTCATGATTATTAAACATAAAATAATCTTGACAACCCTTCATATAAACAGCACACGAATTACCATGATCATAACACTTTTTCATAAAAACCGCGTCGTTATTCCAATTATCAAGATCGAGATCGAAGAGATCTGCCGATGCATACACAAATGGAAATTCAGAAATATCTCTGAGTGCTTTGCATGTCATCTTCATATTGAAGTGATCTTTTATAGATCTCTTTGACAAGCGAACAACGATAGATTCAAGTAAATCTATGGGTAAGGAAAGAAGTATCGATGCCAACATATCTCTTATAGTTTTAACAGAAGAATAAGTTGAAAAAAAAACGAAGAGATGTATTTATGTTGATAGCAAAACTTTTTTTTTTAAGAGATTTGCTCAACGCTCTGTGTATATTGGGAAAATATAATTATTTAATGACAGTATATAGACGTGAGTAGTAATGTGAAAGAGGTTAATAATTATCCTGGTGACTTTTCGAAGCCAGTCGTGCCTTTTTAAATAATGAAATTTTAATAACAATAGAGTATTGTACTGGTGACCTATTAACCAACTATACACTCTTTTGAAAAGAGAAATGAATACATATAATTATAACTATAAGTGTAAATTTACACGTTTTTGAAACCGCATTCATTTCTCAATAAAAGAGAACAAATATTTTAATTTCTATTCATAAAGCAGTTTACATTAAACCAAAGACATTAAACCTGTTTATCTTAATCAATACTCTAATAGTAATTGCTTACATTAAACTAAACATATTAAGTGGTTAGTTTCTTTCGTGTATACACCAATGAGATTTTTTAAATTTCGTTACTATCGCTTCTGTAACTATCGTTATCTCATGCCAAAAAAAACACTTATAAAAGTACATGCTAAAATTCTTATGATCACAAAAAGACAATAATTAATACAATATGAGTTCAAACATTTTAAATAGAAAATGCTGAAGAATTCATAACCATCAATCCTCAAAAACATAAGTTCATACATTCAAAACATAAAATAGTCTTAAATATTGAAATGTTCTAAAGAAACGGAGGCTCTTTGGCAACAGCTTTCTTGACCTTCTCATTCAGGTGATCACTGAATAAAATCGTAAGGAAAGTCAGCATCAAGCAGTCGTATAAATCCACATAATTACAAAACACTTATAGTCTCTCCCAGCTTACATGTAAAGAAAACTGGCAACCTCGGTGATATCTGGATCCAAGCAAAACCTCGATATCCCTCCTGCATCTTGGATGACATATTCACCTAAAATGTTACATAAACTACATTAGCTATTTAGGACACGACTGGAATCAAATTTATTAAAAACTAACCTCCCATGCGTATGATCCTCCAATCACTTAGCATGCATACAATCTTTTCCTTTAGACATAGAGGACCATTTTCTATAGAATATTTCGGCTAGATCACTAAAAGCAGCACAATCCAGGATGATATCACTACAATGAATTTTTAAAATGAGTAGCCAACGTGAAAATGACAAAACTTTACAACACCAAAATAACTTACTTGTAATTTCGAAGGCGAAACCTAATTGACGTTTTGACAACCTCTCTTTCTATGTAAGGTTTGGGGTGCACCACCAATACGATTACGCGTCAGATCTGTTTTAAACAAAATGCATCAATTTCCAAATATCAAACTTACCAAACATAAGATCCGAATATCAAACAACTAACTATTTATACTCACATTCGGGGTAATTTCTGACACACTTGTCATCAACGATCGATTCAAATTGTACAAAGTTAAAATAATCATTGTCTGGGATAGACTCAATGCTTCGGACGATCGTGTCATAATTGAAAAAGAACGTGGCGGTTCCTAGTCAGGTTGAACGTACCAATGCTTTGATAGGCACGACGCACATAAAATCTTTCTATTTCAAACCACAGTCCTTCTTGCAAAACACGCTTATAATACAAATGAAAACGATTTCCAATAGAGGTGAGGATTTTGGTACCCTAATATACGATAAACCCAAAAAAATCTTAGGAAGTGTAATCAAGACTACAAAACATCATAATCTGCCAAAAAATCATTCATCACAATCTTACTGTTTCATCGAATAAAACGAAATCAATCCATGTGCGGCCATCGGAATCGGTTTTCTCCCACTGTTTCGAAACTTTCACCACGATTTTCCAATCGGATCTGTGTGCATGCAATGCGTTCAACAGATTATCGCCACCCATGATCGTTTGCGAAAGAAACGTTTAAAGAGAATAGGCACAAAGACGATAGAAGCCTGTAGTATTAAGAAGAACTAAATAATGCAGTTTATAGCAAAACGTGACCTTTTGATTGCTATAAACCTATAAATTTAAATTTTTGGGTTTTTTCTAAACATTTAATTAGATAAACTGTGCTATAAATGAAATTAAATTAAGTAAGAATCCATCAAATCTTCTACCGGATGCAATATCGATAAAAAGGACATAATTAGCCGAATATCTCTCTTCGATGTGCAGTTCCCTTTTTTGTTTTTTTGTAATCATATTTTATTTATATTATTTTTCGACCTATAACATACAATGCATGATATTCGTAGGATAAAAAAAAATACTGATAAACAATAATATATATGAACTATAACTTTAATATAACAACTTCAATCTAAAATAAACCTTCATAAAATAGTCCAACAACCATCAGTATTATCAAATGGAAGCTGCTCAAACTAAAATTATCAAAACACAAAGTTTACAAAACATATTTTGACTGGACCGATTATTTTTCTACAAAAAAGCATATATATCTCTGATTACCTTATTTTATAATTTTATAGATTTTATTACCATACATCATTATTCAACAAAAAAAAACATTATTTCTTCCTTTTTCAATATAACTAGGGGTTTCCCCGCGCTAGGGTATTATATGTTTCCTCTTTATTTTTCTAATTGTTAATCATATATATTATTTTTGAAATGATTTCTTTTAGAACAATATTATTTTAAAATTGTATTTGGGCCACTAAAATTTGCAGTTTTTTCATGATTAACAAATAAATTGGAGTTAAAAATGATAAATGGTAGTAATGATATATTGATTTTTTTTTCCTCTTTATTAAATCTTGTAATTGGACGTCTATTTTTCTTTTTTTGGAACCTTTTGATAGCATCGATTTTTTTATCGAAGTAGAATGTAGTTGTTGGAGTTGACGCGAGTAGTAATTTTCCTGCATTATAGTTTTAAATAGATTAATTTATTTTTACAAATAGAAATATGGAATGAATTGTTTTGAATTTACCTTTATATGTTTTAGGATTTATGCTTGTCACAAGTATGACTGCTTGTCACAAGTATGACTGCTTGTCACAAGTATGACTGCTTGTTTCCTATTTTTTTGCTTAATAAGCATCGGAAAGTAGATGCTTGTTCATCCCAAATTGATAGTATAACAATTTTTGTCCTGGTAATAAATGTATATGCGTCATTAATTTTTTTAAAAAAATAATATCATTAAAAAACCTTTTTTTTACTTACCTATTTAATTGCAAGTCTATTAGAACCTCTCTTTTTACTTTTAGGTTCCTTAGATTTATTTTTTGTATTATGCATATTCTTCCTACAACATCTAGGATTTTGTCCATGCTACGCGTGCGTTGTGTTACGATTTTTTTTTTTTGCAATATTCTTTTTTTTTTATCTGAAAATTGGATATTATATTTTTACATTATCTATATATAGTTACTGAAAATCATATACTATACTTTGACATGACCATTGTCTTGTGTTAACATATTTTTGGCTGTAGTTATTTCTTCTGACGTATTTTTATAGATATATATGTTGTAAATATACATATGAAAAGATACTATTCAAAAATAATTATTTTGTTTCTTGTTCATAATTTTTGAAAATGACAGTTAGTATTAATTAGGTAGATGAGGAATATACTTTATCTGTTTCACAAAAAGTGTCATTTTAGAGTTTTGTTTTTGTTTTTGTTTCATAAAGAGTATCGTTTTATATTTTTGTTAATATAATTCTATTTTTATCCTTCTTGTTTTGATGTATTAATTGTAGAGATAAATATATTTAGTGTATTAATTAAGGATAAATAAAATTTTATTTATTTTCTTAATATGCATAAAAAATTTTAAAACAACATTTTTGTGAAAAAGAGAGAGTAACAAATATAAACTTCGATTTGAATATAAATTATAGAATTATCTGTCTAATTATATTTATAGATATTTGGAATGAGAAAGCAGTAATTTATTGAACAAACTGAAAATGAATATTGATCCTCTTTTGATGGATTTGTATCTTATGTTTATTACTGGTATTCTTCCTTTTTTTCCATTGATTTTCTTCTTATTAATTTTTGGTATTTAAAGTCTTTTTCATTTTTTATGTTTACTCAAAATTTTATAAGCTTAGCATGAAATTAATTTCAATGTGTTTCCTTTTCTTTTGGATACATATTTGAACCATATATATATGTATATATTGCCATTGATTGTTTTACTGTTTTGATGTTATTATGTAAACTTATTTTACATAAAATTAGAAATAAGTATTAGTTTATGGTGATGTCTTCTTTTTGGGGGATGATTTGTTTGGGTTCGTTGTCAAACATGATCAAGATTAAAAAGTACATGAAACCAAGAAGCGGAAATAATTCTCGAGTCGAGAAACAGAGATTTTTTTTGGAGACGTTTTCACAAAAGGTAACTTACCGAAAGTTTGTTACAGAAAAAGTCACTTGGGTTGCGAAGGTAACTTTGTTAGGGTAGAAAGACAGTAAAACCCCTTGTCCACGTGTTCATTACTTCTCTGTCTCGTTAAGGCGGACATCTAGTTAGCGTTCTCGTTTAGTTTTAGAAATTATTATTATTTTTTATTTTTAAAAAGTAATCGGACAAGAACGAAACGTCGCGTCTGACCTTTTCGAAGCTTCGCAGCCCCCGATTCGCTCATCGCCTCTTAATATAAAACCTAACTCTTGCCGTCGGTCTAACAAAAGTTTCTATCTACGCCGAAACACCGCGTGTGGAGCTATGGAAGGTATTTGTAGTTTAGTTTGAATTTGGAGTCTTGCAATTTTACTGTTGGTTATTTTTACAGAGTAGTCTGTTTTTGTTGTCTTTAAAACAGAGGGGTCGCCGTC